>JAJOZX010002357.1:562500-580000 GCA_023014485.1 Bathynomus jamesi | reverse complement strand
CAATACATACAAACTCATCACGACAAATTCTGTTATATCTCATTTCCCTATGAGAACGGACTTTTGTTACACCCTGTATACTCGTGTGTGTGTGTGTGTGTGTGTGTGTGTATATATATATATATATATATATACATATATATATTGAGATGGTTCTGCATGGAAAGTATACAGTTGGTGGTACTCACTGAAGATAAATTCCAACTTCTTAGATATGGAGGAGACAAGAAGAACTATACTATATACAACAAAATAATTATGAAACATTTCGGTAGCAAAAAAATCATAGAAAAAAACAATGACCACAAATTTAGGAGTGATAATTTTACAGTAAGTCTGAAAGCTGAAACTACTGTATGTACTAAAACTTAGAATACTTCCCATAATGGGGAAAGATGTGGAGCAGCTTCAAAGCTGAAGAATTAACATTATACAGAGTCTATAAAAATATAAAGTAATGTACATAACTCATTCAGTCCGTAGCGACATATTGCGTCATACTGTGAACGTTTTTGATTTAAAATTAAAATGCTGAAACCACTCATCAATTTATGGAATAAAATTCTGACATTCACAAAAAATAAAAAAATTACCATTATATATATATATATATATATATATATATATATATATATATATATATATATACTAGCAATTATAGTTTATGTATGTGATTAAAGAGGACGTTTTACGCAGATTTTGTGCGCAGAATTTTGTAAATATGAACAAATTTTAGCTGAGCATCGCATTACTCATATAAATCGAGGGCTTTGTTGTTTCCTCTCATCCACAGAGACGGATGGGAACCATTAAATATCATTATGGAATCATCTTCGTATTACATGATCTGAAATTCAACTAATGGGAGATGCAAAGCCGCTAATTAGCACCGAAGGATAACTAAAGGGCTAGAATGATCCCTGTTTGCAAATAAGGAAATATCAGGGAAGAGCGCCATAGTGTGAAACTGGGGTAATAAATTCAATTTAAGGCTCGTTTGATGGTTGCAAACGGCATAAAAGTTAAACAATGTTTCTTCTTTCGCGTGTTCGTTGTTTGTTCTATTTCATTTTACTGTGAAGTTGTTATAACACTTAATATGTTTTACTGTAACAAAGCATAAATGCTGTTTTAGTTGTTATATGTAACGTTATAAAGGTTATATATATGTGTGTGTGTGTGTGTGTGTGTGTGTGTGTGTGTAACATTACATCATATAAGTATAATGAAGCTCTTTTCGCAAATTAAAAAGATATTAAGTGAGAAAATATGAATTTAAAAATTACTCACCAAAACTGGATCCAATTAAACCTTTTTATATCCAAATTGGATTACTAAATTTTTAATGCAAAACATGCTTTAAAATAGTTATTTGTTGCAAAGCCTTTAAATCGATTCTAATGTGTTTAATCATCATCACAGTTCGGAAAAGGATAAAGTTATATTCGAATTTGCAGACTACCTCCTATTTTTTAACCTAATTAATACCCGAAGAAAAGATTTTTACTAGGATCGGAATTGATGTGGCCGTGGTATACGTTTCAAAAGAGCCTCATTTATATATATATATATATTTATATATATATATATATATATATATTTTTTTTTTTTATTTATATATATACAGGGTGTCCGAGAATTATCTGTACAATTTTTGGCTGTTATTAAAAGTCAATCATGAAGTGTAGAAATTCCAGTGTTGTCCCATTTTACAGAGAATCTCATTAAGTTTTTTCTGATACCAAGTTTTGACAAGTTTTTTAGAAATTCCAGTGTGTCCGAAAATTATCTGGACAATTTCATCTTTTAATAAAATTCTTGATAACACACGTAAAATTCTTAAACAAGATTATTTAGAATCTGTATTTTCAAAAGTTTCTTTTATTAAGGTAACGTTGTTACAAACATTCGATATGTGCACCATCAGTGATTCACAAAACATCCAATCGATAATCCAAATGTTGCCATGTACGCTGCAGCATATCCACATCAATTCGCTCAATAGCAGCTGTGATTCTTGCTTTTAAATCATCAATGTCTGTCACCCGCGTACAAAAAAGAAAAAACTTGTCAAAACTTGTTATCAGCAAAAACATAATGAGTTCCTCTATAAAATGGGACAACACTGGAATTTCTACACTTCATGGTTGACTTTTAATAACAGCCAAAAATTGTACAGATAATTCTCGGACACCCGGTATATATATATATGTGTGTGTGTGTATGTGGGTGGGGGTAAATAGCAACGAGGAGTAAGTGATGTTGCATGTGCGATAATTCACAAATAAAGTGGGGTAATTTTTTGTGAAGGGAAACTTTTGATACCTCGGAACATAAAAAATTTATATAAGAAATCTTGAAATGTTTTTGCTGTCTGGAAAAGAATTCATAATTCTGATTAACTTTACATTAGGTCAGGTTGGGTATAGATTAGGTTAGGTTAGGATATGTTAGTTGGTACCAAACTATTTATGCCCTTCCCAGAAAACACTGTTCGATCCTTGTTCTGTGCCACTTAATATATACTTGCCATTTTCATGGCACTATGATTGAGTTAGGTTACATTTTTAATATATGGAATTCAAAACGTCGACACTTCGCCTGTGTGTGTGTGTGTGTTTGTGTGTGTGTGTGTGTGTGTGTGTGTGTGTGTGTTCTTAAGTATTTTATGCGTGCCAAGAAGGCAAAATTAAATAAATGAATGGTAAATGGCTGTATTCACGGAATGACCTTGTATATAATAGAAAATATACACATAGTTAAACACTTAAAAAGCCATTCCAGTTGGCCGATATAAATTTCTCTGCACTATCTTGGTATGGGTCCCATTAATCGTGGAGGATTCATAGGAATCTGCGATAGTTTTCCTTTTATATCTAAATTTCATTAGGAAAAACGAGAGCCAAAATTTATTGGCACTGATAAGCGCTACATCACTTGTTCATCCGCCAGAGTGGAACACCTCAATTTATTGAAGACCAAAATTTTGCACAAATATTTTTTTTTACGTGGTTTTATTTTGCTGCGTCCTTTACTTCGCTTTTTTTTTTTAAGGTTTTCTGTATTTACATTTTTATGCGTTTTCCATAGCAGAGAAAAAAATTTGAAACAGCGAAATTAATTTGATTTTATTTAGTTATACCAAAAAAATAGGCATAACGTATTCACTGTATGGTTGGATTCGTCATTGGGTTTGGTTGTTAAATAGTCAATAACCAACAATTTGGTTTGTTAATCTACACAATGTCAATGTGAATAATGTCGACAGCAAAATTTTTTGCGTTACATGAACAAAATCGAATTTCATAATATCAACTTTCGACCTTATATGTACAGGGTGTTTATAAAGTCCCTATCTATTTCAGTGAAAACGTAGCAAAAAGGGTAAAATTCAATAACAATATAATAGAAGGCATAGGGTTAATGAATACTTAAGCATATGATTCTACATGAGCACCATCAGTATCTCTACAGAGTTCGAGTCTGTCAGCAGCATTGCGGAACACATTTTGGAGCATGACAGGTTATTTTTGTAACTGCTGTTACGATAAGAGCACGTAAATCTTGCAGATCTGTAACCCTCGTTTGACAGACGTTTGATATATAAAGCCCCATGCAAAGAAATCCAACGGCGTTAGGTCAGGAGATCGAGCCGCCCAGGGCCTGTTGCCTCCACTAGTACAGGATCTGGCCTAGAGTTCGTATAAATTTCTGGGTGCAGAGGTTTTGACGACTGATCTAGACTAATTTTGGAGCGTAGAATCCGAATTTTTCTATGCCATCGCACCAAATTGGTGCGAAAATCAAAATGACAAAAAATTGGCAAAAATGGCAAAATTTTATCAGTTTTTCGTATTTTTGTCATATTCTTGAGTTGAAAAATTTTTTAAGGGCAATTGTTTGTTTGAGAATCTGTGTTTGTAACATATTGCTGCCTGAACCAAGAAAACTGACAAAAATGTCAAAAAATAACAGCAGAAATAGTAAAAAATTAAGTAAATATTGTCAAAAAATCGCAAAAATGAAATTTTTGGCTATTTTGGTGCACAAACCACGTCTAACCAATCTTATCGAACTAAATAGTCAAGAAATTAGATATTAATAGCTCTACTAAAATTTCTAACACAAAAACATGTACAAATGTCTAAATTTTGGATTACAATGATCAAAAATGGTTGTAGAATATTTGAAAAAATAGACAAAATATAAAAAATAGTGCTAATTTTATAAAACTCTTAGGTTTGCATGTTGTAAAAAAAAGACTGTGAGATAAGATCATGTATTATTTCTGATGATAGAGTTGACTGAAAATCTTGCAAAAGTGGCAAAGAGTTGCAGCATCTTGATATAAGTTACGGTGTTCATCGACACTCAAAAACCCATCGAACATAATGCGTGTTATTGCTTCGTGCAGGAAAGATAATCCTTGCTTGGCTCTCACATAATGGTTGCCATTCATAACGGATTTTACTGTGTCTGGACCGAAACATTCGCTTTCAACCAAAACAGATTCAATTCCCGATATATGAAGATAAGATCCAATACAAGCAAGTACAATCTTCTCAAAATGGAATCCACCCAATCCGATAAACAAATTACTGAACAGATCTTTTTTCAGGAGCTGAATTTCCTTCGCAATAGCATAAACTCCTTCATCACACCACAGTGCACCGTATGGCTTATTCTGCTGCTTAAGCACGTCCTGAAAGTTAATCATTGTTGTAAAAATGGTATCAAATTCAGTTGCTTTGTATGGCAGTATGGGAGTGAACGCAATAGTTGTAGACTTCAAGCTATCTCCTACAAAAGGGCTTTTGACAGCAACAAAGCTTGGAACAAAGTCATCATTATCAGTATTTGAGTTAGTTGAAGAGCCTTGTATTGTGGTTGTTCTATGTTTGTATCGCATCACAAACCACAGGAAATGGTCGAGATTAACAGTCTCTAGTAAATGATCGTTTGCCTTGTATTCAGAAACTTGGAAATCTTGACTTATTGTACCTCGTTCATGTCTTGGTCCAATGGAGATAATTTCTTGGCAAGGAAGAAGGCTTTGTAACTTGCCAAGCCGGAGGGTTGACTCTGGAGCTTCACTGATCTTATTAGTATGCTGTTGTGTTGGTGCAGAGCTTAATGGAGCATTCTGGAATAAAACTAGCACCGTATCGTGTATCGAACCAATTCCAGACAAGGTATTTTCCAAGGTGTCAAAATCATCCACTGCTGCTTGAATTGGATGGTTTTGATCAAATACTGGAGGAACTGGAACTCTATGTGAACCACATAAAGATATTGTACGTTTTGCTAGTGCAAAAATTTATTTTGCGAACTTCTTGATATCCTACACAAATGCTCCGTTTGTTTGCAATTTCAATAAGATCTTTAGACTGTGACAGGTTATGTATAGTTTGAGCAAATCCGACATGCAATGGGGTGGGCTTCAAACCATTATGAAGGATGTAAAACAACATCTGGAAGATAGTGTCACACTTCAGCATCAACTGATTGTTGCTATCTGATACATTCCGGGTGGAAGACAAATGCTGGAGAAATTCCATCCATATTGGAGGACGTTCATTTTGGAAGCGTTTTAAGGCTAGATGAAGATCGTTTTTAACTCTTTCCTTAGGTCCTTAGCAACGTTTTCGACAGATGATTTCTGCAAAGTTTCAACAATTCTTGCACTCTCAATCTGGACAGAATAAACCATCTGGGATTTTCGTTTGTTGCTAGGATATGTAAAATAAATGGTGTCCTTAAATTTGTTTATAAGCAGGCTCTTAACCAAATAGTTACTGATAGATTCATCCTGGTTCAGCTTTTTATTGATCTCTTGTCTCAAGTAGGTGACACTGTATCCACAGCTTGTGAAGTCTATTTTTGAGACTACATCATTAAACGCTTCTTGAACCATGTCAGTAGAACCCATAACTTCATTTTCTTGCTGTCTGTTTTCCAAAATCGTCTCTATTCTGCGATCATAGGCTGCAAAATGCTTCTTTATACAATTATTATGATAGAATACATCTGCAGCGAATACATCTTTGTATTCGTTCAACATCGCTACTCTGGTAAAAACATCGTCTTGGAACAAGTGAGCATAACTCAATAACTTTTGGGCACGACCTGGAGTACATATCCGAAACAAATCATGGTCAATGTTTCCACCTTTCAATTTTACTCGAACTGAACCACAAAATACACACACTTTCATATCCTTGATATGCTGTGTTTTAATCCTTTTGCTTGAACTATTTTCTGGGGAGTTAATGCTTCCCCTAAGGAGGAATCGGAGGGTTCAGATTCAGTATTTTTAGACTTCTGGCTACGTTCAACGAACTTTTTACATGTTGCATAGCACGAAGTGCTGTGATACTGGATATAAGGAGTCTGACTCTCAGTAAGAGCTTTCAAACGCTTGCTTCTGTCATCATTTGGGTACGCAGAAGCCAACTGAAGCAAATTTTTTATTCCATGTTCTCCGCTGCTCAAATATTTCTCTCCATTTGGGCTTTTGTTCTTCTGGCACAAGATACATTTACCAAGGTTTGAGCTATGCTTCTTTTCTGGCACAAGTTGACATACATCCTGAAAAAATAAAATATACTAAGACTTCTTGCAATTGCAATTATAATAAACTGGTTCTATTCTATACATATAAAAATTCACTTGTAACACATTGGTCTTTATATTTATGTTTTAAATATTCAATTCGATTATTACTTACCATGATCTATCATCTGTTGAATCACATAATGAATACAGGGATCCTCAATTTGTAGCTACTACCAATACTAAACCTGAAACACAATAAATATGACTTAGTTACTCTAAAGAAATCAAATAGATCGATTCTATAAGAAGTTCAAGCATTTTACAACAAGCAAGCCTAAGAATAACATAAAATTAGTACTATTTTTTATATTTTGGCTATTTTTTCAAGTATTTTACAACCATTTTTATCGATTTATACCCGAAATTTAGACATTTGTGCATACTTTGTTTTAATAAATTCTTGCAGAGCTATTAATATCTAATTTCTTGACTATTTAGTTCGATATGATTGATTAGAGCTAGTTTATGCACCAAAAGAGCCAAAAATTTCATTTTGGCGATTTTTTGACAATATTTACTTAATTTTTTACTATTTTTGCTGTTATTTTTGGACATTTCTGTCAGTTTTCTTGGTTCAGGCAGCAGTATGTTACAAAAACAGATTCTCAAACAAAAAATTGCCCTTAAAAAATTTTTCAACGCAAGAATATGACAAAAATACGAAAAACTGATAAAATTTTGCCATTTTTGCCAATTTTTTGCCATTTTGACCACTTTCGCACCAATTTGGTGCGATGGCATAGAAAAATTCGGATTCTGCGCCCCAAAATTAGTCTAGATCAGTCGTCAAAACCTCTGCACCCAGAAATTTATACGAACTCTGGGCCAGATCCTAGACTACACGTCCGATCCACCGATTTGAAAATCGTTCATTTAGGTACTCCTGAACAATGTTTGCGTAATGACAAGGTGCCCCATCTTGTTGAAAGACGACGGTGTTTAAAATACCATCTGAATGAAGCTGGGACAGTTACGTGCTCGCATCGTAACAGCAGTTACAAAAATAACCCCTGTCATGCTCCAAAATGTGTTCCGCAATGCTGCTGACAGATTCGAACTCTGTAGAGATACTGATGGTGCTCATGTAGAATCATATGCTTAAGTATTCATTAAATGTATGACTTCTATTATGTTGTTATTGAATTTTACCCTTTTTGCCACGTTTTCACTGAAATAGATAGGGACTTTATAAACACTCTGTACAATTATATGTATTTCAGATTTCAAATTATATTTCAGCTTTTCAATGAAAATGACTAACCTAACCTAACCTAGCGTAACCTAACCGGACATAATGTAACCTAATCTAATTCAACTTAGCTTAATCTGATCCAGATTAAACTAACTTTTTAGTATCGACATTATGCATGTCAACATTGTGCAGATCAACTTCTGATCTTGCTTAATGTCGAAAATCTCAATCTTATGCAGACTGATTTAATGCATTCTGAGTTAGGTTAGGTTACGTTACGTTACATTACACTCTGCCCAGTTAGGTTACATTATACCCGGCTAGGTTACGCTAGGTTAGGTTAGGCCTGATTAGGTTATTCACTTTCGTTGAAAATCTTTAATATTTTAGCTGTCAATTAAAATATTAAGCAAAGTTTTAATTTTCATTTAAGTCTCAAATGCATATATTTGCATATGGTCGATCTGGGATAATGTCGACACGCGTAAGGTCGAACGTGAAATGAACTATAAAATTCGACATTGTTAGAGGAGAGTAATCGGCGTTTTCCCTTTTGTTTTCTATTATCAGGTTCCTCTGTTTTTCTAACCTGTCACTGGCACCTACTGCCATGTTTTTAGGCCTGCTAGACTCCTTCTGTATTAGTAGGTTCCTGGATTCGGATCTCTTCTCTCTAGCCTCTCTCACCCCTCATCAAGTTTCTCCTTTCCATTCTTCCCTTTTAATGATCCTTATGTAATCTACCCCTTCCTTCTCTCTATACTGTCCATACCGCGTTCACTCTATTTATATTTACAATACCTCATGTCTGACTGGGCAATTAATTGTTATTATTTAATATGACGGAGCAAGATTTAATTAAAGCTCATGTCTGCGGCAGATTTATATTTCAGTTATCCACAAATAAATAAGTAATTTAATAAATTAATATATCCTAGTAGCCTCATTAAAATTTCATAGGCCTTCGAACCCGACAACGGATGATTAATTATTCTCAGGGATACCTAATTCAGAACCAACAAAATGAATTCAAAAGTCGCTTCAATTTAACCTTTTGAGCAAACTTCAATACCGAATGAATCTACATACGCACCAAATCTCATAATTATGGTAATGAATTAGGAGTCATTGTATAGTTTTATAGATATGCATATTGCATAATTACTCTAATTAATATCTTAGCTCAAAAGAACGTAAGTAATAATATCTCTCTCTCTCTCTCTCGCGCCTCGGTGGTGTAGTAGTTAGCGTCGCTGACTACGAATCCATCGGCCCCGGGTTCGAGACCCGACGGCAGCCGGCGCGCAGCAAAACCCAGCTGTTCATCCTTTCACACAATAAAGAAAGTGGTTGGTAGATAAATGGGTACCCTAGGTGGCCTAGTGGTTAAGACGCTGGGCTGCTGATGGGGCGTGGTTCGGATTCCACGTTAAACTGTAGGTCTAAGGTGGAGTGAAAAGCTTGACCTTCGTCAGAATGAACAATTCGGGCGGAAGCTAACCAAACCAAAGGTATACTCGTATATATAATGCAACTCAGAATGGTCCCCTGAGAAACTTTTATGTTACATACAGACCGTGCATGGAACAAGGAACAAGATCTGTGTGTGTGTGTGTGTGTGTGTGTGTGGGTGTGGGTGTGTGCGCGTGTTAGTAGCTGAACTTTCCCATTTTTCATAAGCACAAATTCTATTCAGAGGAAATTTTAACCACATTGGCTAGTACTGGATTTTAATGGTTTCCTTGAAAAGGAGATTTATGGTTCCATTGAAAATAAGACTGAGAAGACAAAAAGGTGCCAAAACTGATAAAACCTGTCTTTCATCTACATGAACAACTTATATCATTTAATATTATTAAGTTCAGAGAGCATTCTGTATGGACCGTTCTATATAGAGCTCCGTACAGAGGACGTGTAGCTACACGGAAGCCATTGCTCTCTGGCGGTATGTTTAATCTCGCCAGATACAGAAGCAATTTCGAAACTTTTCTTACTGAAACATCAGGTAAAGAGGCTCCTATTATCATGACCCTTTCACAGTCAGTGACATCTTTATGAAGCGCCATTTTTTTTTATTTTCTAGCATATTAAATAGAAGATAGTCCCAATATTATATGCATTGACACATCAATTTAGCAAAGTATATAACACCATTAATATCAGAAAATACAGCACCAAAAATGCGAGTGTTTCCATTATTCTGTCCCTACCATATATATATATATATATATATATATATATATATATATATATATATATATATATATATATATCATACATACATAATATATATAATATATATGTATATATATATGAATATTTTATATATATATAATATACATAATCTATATATAATATATATACAGGGTGTTTCACAACCGGTCTGCCATACTTTTGGGGGGGGGGGGGGTTATATCTAGTAAAAAAGTTAATACAACATAGGTGCTATTTCCAAACGTTGCGGAGCTATTGGACGTTTTAAGATGTGCAAACAACAAATTCCTACTTGTTTGTAATTCGATAGATGGCAGCAGTGGTGGTAGTTTCCGTTAACGAAGTTACCATTACTAATCCTCAGATTTTTCTTTCAGTTGGTTTTGATCTGTGGTACGAGACACTGTGTTGCGCTAAGTTGAACAATCAAAATGAATCAACAGTTCACACCCGCTGAATACGCTGATATGCATTTCATTTATGGATTCTGTGATGATAACAGCAGAGCGGCAGTTGAGGAATACCGAAGGCGTTTTGAATCGCCGAATGCCGAACAGGCAAGTGTTTAGTGACACACACACACACACACACACACACACACACACACACCAGAGATTAAGGGAAACAGGGACAATTGTTCCACGTAACCAAGAATATGTAGCACGATGGCCCGTTGTTGTGGAGGAGCGCATACTGGACCTAGTACAACGTAGCCCAACAACCAGTGCTCGAAGGATTTCTAGACGAATTGGTGAATTTGCATCGCGTGTATGGCGAACCATACATGAAGAGGGTTTGTATCCCTATCATTTGCAATGTGTGCAAGCTCTTCAACCGGATGATTACGATAAACGTGTTCAATTTTGCCAGTGGGTGGTTATGCATCGCCAAATTCTTTCGCATACTGTTTAGTGACGAAGCATAATTCATTTGGGATGGAATTAACAATAGACGAAATTCCCACTTGTGGTCCGCCGATAATCCCCACGGTATCGTTGAAGGAAACTTTCAACATCGATTCTCGGTGAATGTTTGGTGAGGTGTAATTGGAGATCAGTTGATTGGCCTTGGGAACAAGGCGCAGGATGTTCTTTCAGCTCAATGGGGCGCCATCACATTTTGGTCGTCATGTTACGGATTACTTGAATCAGTGGTACGGGAATCGTTGGATTGGTCGTGCTGGTCCATTATCGTGGCTCCCGAGATCTCCGGACCTAACTCCGTTAGATTTCTTTTCATGGGGCTTTATGAAAGAGATGGTCTACAAGACAAACGAGATAGGAACTCTTCCGTCGGATTATGGATGCCGCTGCTTACATACGAGAACACCCCGAAATGATTCAATGAGCAGTGGGCTCTTGTTTGGAACGAGCAAGGCTGTGCACTGAAAACCGAGGGGGACATTTTGAGCATTTATAAGGTGTATCTCATAAAATGTAGCAATAAATACATCAGATTAATACTCTCGTTTATTTTTTTCAGTGCACCTTAAAAGGTCCGTAGCTCCACAACGGGTGGAAATAGCACCGATGTTGTATTAACTTTTGTACGCGATATCAAGCCTCAACTCACCCCCCAAAGTATGGCAGACCGGTTGTTGTTGTTGGTTAGCCGATCAGCTCACCCTGATCGAGCAAGCTGGCGGCACGCAGGTAACCGATCGCCCTCTCCGGAGTGGACCAGAGGTTCAGCGCACTTGTGATGTTGTGTTGTGTTCTATGTTGTGCTAGAGCGGTACAGTCTGTCATAACGTGTTCAATTGTTTGTGGTGTGTCCTGGCACAGGTGGCAGGTGTCGTCTGTGGAGTTGTCTAGTCTGTATTTATATGTCTGTAAGTTGGGGTGATGTCCACATCGGAATCGCGCTAAGTTAACTTGATCCGATCTGCTCAGGCTGGTCTCTGACCTGTCAGTGGGTGGCGGCTTCGCACCTAGGACTGCATTCGAACCGAGTCGTGTCAGTGCTTTGTGGGTTAGGTGTGTGTGTATGTGTTTTCTGTACTGTGTGATGTATGTGGGGCGTGGTATGGAATAGAGTATTTGGTTATAATGTCTCCCTGGTGTTACTTTAATGGTGCGAGGTGTTGGTGCATGTTTGTACATGTAGTGACAAGGGTGTTGTGGGTTAGTTGTCGCTGCTGCCATGAATTGTGTTCCCCTCATGTCTAAATGTTCCCTAACTTTCAGTATTTTTGTTTCTGTATGCAGGTGTTCTATTTGGTGTTGTTTGAGTACATCCTGTGATGATACGAAGTGCGTTGTTTTGTATTGTCTGTAAGGTGTTTATGTGTGTGTTTGAGATAATGGGTGCCCAGCATGGGCTAGCATAGTCCATAACTGAGCGAATATATTGTTTGTATATGAGTGATGTTGTTTCCTGTTGGTGTCCAAAGTTTGTGCCTGTTAGTACCCTAAGCGTGTTAAGTCTTGACGTACATTTCTTTTTAATGTCCTAAATGTGATTTGCAAAAGATAATGATGTGTTGTATGTGACCCCAAGTATTTTGGTCCTGTGAGTGTGTGGATTGTTGGTGTTGTTTAGTGTAATCTGTGGAGTTATCTGGTGTTCTTTTGTGTTGCTTGTTAGCAAGGTGATGGTTGATTTTGTGGGCGCTACTTTGAGTCTATTGTATGTGAGCCAGTCTTGTATACTGTCTATGTATGTTTGTAGGTTATTTATAGCGGTGTCGATGTTGTTGTGGGTGGATGTGAGAGTGATTTCATCTTCATATGATGATAAGGTAAGCTTGTTATCTGTGGGTGTTGGAATGTCATGCATGTATAAGTTGAACAGTGTTGGTGAGAGAGCAGAGCCTTGAGGTACCCGTTCGGAAAAAGCTTGTTTTTAGATGACTTGCCATTAAATGTGACATGTGAATATCTTCCTGAAAGATAGTTGCTCAGCCACCTTTTGTGTTATTGTGCATGTTTGTGTTGAGTATTTTGTTTATGAGAGGGAAGCGTGGGATAACATCAAACGCTTTAGTAATGTCTAATGTTGCTAATAGTGTACGCTGAGCTGGTCGTCTGGAGTTGATGCCATCCATGATGTGCTGTGTGAGGTTAGTGAGTAATGTCGTAGTTGAGTGGTGAGGTCTGAATCCATGTTGAGTAGGCGATAGTGGTATGTGTGGGTTGGTGATTTGTAAGATTAATTTTCTGTTACTTTGGAAGGTGTGCATAGTAAAGTAATGGGTCTATAGGAAGCTGGTTCTGTTGGATTTTTGTTTGATTTGAGTAGTGTAATAATTTTACCTTGTTTCCATATGTCAGGAGTAATACAGTGTTGGTATGAATATGTGCTGATGTTTGTGAGAGCTAGTATTCCCTGTGGGCCCAAGTCTTTAAGGTGTATGTTAGATATGTTGTCTGGTCCAGTAGCCTTCGAATTCTTAATGTTTTTGATGATCTTGGTGGTCTGGTCTGTATTCAAGGGTGTAATGGTCGTGTCGAGTCTGTAGGTTTTCTTGTGTCTGGCTGTTTGTCTGTCTGCGTGTTTCTGGTTGTTGTCTCTGTTTAAGTGACTTATCTTTGTGTAGTGATTAACTAAAATGGTAGCTTGTTGTATATATGTTGGGATATTATTTTGGCTGCGACAGATAGCCGCGTGTGAGGTGTGAATGCCGCTGTTAGAGTGGGTAATGCTGTTTATAATCTTGTATAGCCTGGATGTATCTGTGGAGTGGTTTAGTGTTGTTATGAATTCCCTAAATGTTTCTATTTGTTTTTCTTTAAGTTTGTTGTTTATTTCTGTGTTGAGTTGTTGTATCTGCTGTTTTATGGCTTCTGTGTGTGTGGTGTTTGTATGTTATGTTTGAGGTTGTTATGTTGCCTTATGAGGTGGGCTATTTCTCTAGTGTAATTTGGATTGTATTTCGTAATGTTGCCCTTGGGTATGTATTTGTTTGCATTATTGATGATCTGATTAAATGTCTTGAGTGTTGTATTGATGTTTATGATGGGTGTGCTGTTTAATGTGGTGAATTATTCCTCAGTCTGTATTTTGAACTGTTCCCAATCAGCTTTGTTGTAATTTCTGTAAGTGTGCCTAAGGCTGTTGGGGCAGAGTGGTGAGGTCTGAATCCATGTTGAGTAGGCGATAGTGGTATGTGTGGATTGGTGATTTGTAAGATGATGGGCAGGTGGTCTGATGACAGTTGTTTTTCTGTTCTCCAGTATGTATGTGTTGCTAGTGAGGGGGAACAGAACGTTATGTCTGGGGAGGAGTTTCAGTATCTGCTTGATGTGGTATGTGTGTATGTCCTTCTGTATTGTTAAGAATGAAGAGGCTGTTTAGTTGTGTCGCTATGTTGGCGCCTCTGGTGTTACTTTGGTTGTGCAGGTACCAACTAGTGTCTTTAGCGTTGAAGTCTCCTTCTAAGATGACATTAGTGAGAGAGGCCAGATTGTGTAACTGTGGATTGTAATTGGCTGGCACCTGAGGTGAACTATCCGGTGGGATGTAAATATTGATGAGTGTGGTGTGTTTTGCGCGTGTTTGAATGTTAATTGCCTGTATTTCTATCGTGTTATCTGCTTGGATTGTGTTTGTAATGTTTTGGGTGGCATCAGTGTAGCCAGCAGTTGCAGACCGGTTGTGAAACACCCTGTGTGTATATATATATAGACTCACCATCGAGTTATATATATATATATATATATATATATATATATATATAGATATAATATATGAAAATAACCAAGAAGGAAAAAGGAAACACAGAATGGTGCTCAAGCGCTTTCGTCCAGTGACATCCTCAGGAACACTGAGGATGTCATTAGACGAAAGCGTTTGAGCACCATTCTGTTTCCTTTTTACTTCGTAGTTATTTTCATCATATTATTCACGTGTTACTTCGTGAAATAATATATATATATATATATATATATATATATATATATGACTCGATTGTGAAGTGGTTAACATCTCCGAATACGAATCCACCAACCCCGGATTCGGTTCCTGGCGACGGTAGGCAGTGCTCAGCTCATCCAGCTGTTTATCCTTTCATGCAATAATATATATATATATATATATATAATGATTATTTCGTTGAGTGAAGAGCTTTTTATAGAAGAAAATCTCCATTTGAAAATGAAACCGAGAACTAAGGTCCAAATCATTTATTTCAGACTTACTTTGACGTTTCGAGATTTGCTCCCTTCATCATTTTAATGCTACTAAAAACTCCGAAACGTTTGCAGAATTAATTTCAAAGTGTGTGTGGGGGGGGAGGGGCTTGTGCGTGTGTGTTTGTGTGTGGGAGTGGGAGGGCTTGTGCGTGTGTGTGGGGGGGGGAGGCTTGTGTGTGTGTGTGTGTCTGTGAATAGGTAAAAAAATTTTTAGCTTAAGCTGGGCTGTAGTGAACATGTACCTCGGCGAAAATTGCTACAGTACTTTTAAAAGTCATTGTAATAGGAAGGTTATTAAGGGTCAAGAGCATGACATACCTGTGACATTTGGGAGGTCTGTTCAGCTCTCTAGCGACTCTCACTTTCATCAGTTCTCTTTGAAAGCGCATATATGGATGTGTAGATGGATGCTGAAGCATTTTAGGGATTCTCTTTGGAGCCCCCCGTTCAGTACAGTAACTTTAAGGTACGGACAGCGATTTGAAAAGACTGACACGGTACTCAAAAGATGTCTTAAATGCTAAATTTTTCACCAATGTTTTGTGTTTAAATGAACATATATTGCAGGAAGATTGTGCCCTATGTCGCACCTCCAAATCACCTCTCCGGGTAAGAGACAGAATTGCAGCTTCCTTAGCGGACGTTTATAGAAGCCCTGACATGGACTTCATTGAACGAATTTGGGAGCACCTTGACCATTGACTGCGGTAATGATTACTTTCAACATCTGTAGCCGCTCAAAAGGAAACATTAACTAAGGTTTGGAGCCTGGTAACATTTTGGGTAAGCCATGACTCGTAAAAACTCAATGACTTTATGTGAAGGTGTCCTAGCCGTTCATAAGACCCCTGTAACAGCTACTGATATGAATTGACTGTTTCTCTATATTTTAAATATATGCTATTTGCTTTTAACTGAACGTATATTTCTGTAACAAGAAGCATTCATTCAATTTTGGCAGGAATCTGCATATTTAAAATGGTTCTTTACCTTTATTTGAGTTCAAATATTGATTCTGTGTACGTTTAAATTTTCCTTCGCTTACTTTTCCTTATAACAGCTAAACGGGATATCTATATTTTTGTTTAATGTTCAAGAAAATTGTCAGCAAAGATTTTAAACGCGAAATTTTTAAAATATACATTGATACATAATATGGCCATTATTGCAATTACAATCGATTTAAAAACTTTTAATCCCATTAATACATCAAACGAATTGTAAATTGCGAACTATAAAGTATTTTTCAATTTGATGTTACCAAAATTTAACTCTGTGATTACCAATAAAATAAAATTGAAATAATGATTGCGGAAATTCAGCTAATGATTACAGAAAATTTAGATTGCATTGGTAAATTTCATGAAAATAATGTATTATACTTAGATACCCTATTTGGCACCTATTTTTTTTTTTTTTAAGTTTGGGATCGTGTTGCGATATATATATATATATATATATATATATATATATAATATATATATGCACTAAAATTTATTCAAAATTTTCTAACCAATTTATTTTATCTTGAATAGACATCTATTTTTCTGCGCGTTTCCGAGCGTCAATATAAAAGAGTCGAAACGCTAAATAATTGTGTAACTTTGTTTATGTGGTAAAAGGATTGTATTCTGTAAAGCCATTGTGACTATTTCTGTACTTCTTTAACTCGATGTTTTTCTTGTTTTTTTTCACAGTACATTGGCACAGGGAAAAAAAAAAGAAAAAAACTTCTTACCTGAATGTATATATGCAGTGATACTCTGCTTGTATATTGTAGGATTCGACATACATTGTCCGCTTTTGTCTTTTATCAGATAAGGATTGTTGATACTCTTTTTAATTTTCTTGTCAAATCTATAATTATTTTAAATTTATTTTTATGTTTATCTCTTAATAATAAACCTTGTTGAATATGTTAAGATTTAACAACTTAAAACCATTACAAAAAAATCACGATTTAAAAACGAAAAGTTTCGCCTATTTACAACTATTAACCATCATCAAGTCAACAAAAATATAAAATGCAAAAGCCTTCGAGAATTTTAACCACATTATTTTGCTTTCTCTCAACGTTCTTTTTTTTTATTAACTTGATGATGGTGAATAGTGTTTAATTGGCTGAAACGTTGTGTTTTATCAGATTAATTTTGTTTTAGTGATTTTAAATTGCTGTTGAATACAACACGGTTGTATTTTAATGTCTTTTAGTCTCATTATGTTCATATTTTATTATTATTATTATTATTATTATTATTATTATTATTAATTACCATTGCAGTCAGTTGCGGGAAACACGTTTTCCAGTTATTTGATAAAACCTTGCAGAAAACTTATACATATACTG
>JAJOZX010002357.1:550000-557500 GCA_023014485.1 Bathynomus jamesi | reverse complement strand
GGATTCCCTTCCGTGACCTTCATATGCATAAAAAGGGATAGGTAGACTTTTGTTTAGCCCATAGCGACATCCCTTTGCTATTCATCTCGTTTTCTTCGATCTCAATTGGAACGCAGTTCAGACTCAATTAATTACATGCTTTACTTATTAATTAGTGGTTCATTTGAAATTAAAGGCTACTGAAGTGATTTCATGGTTATTCGTTAAGATCAATTACACACACACACACACACACACACATGTATCTCGTTAAGATCAATTACACACACACACACACACACACACGTATCTCGTTAAGATCAATTACACACACACACACACACATGTATCTCGTTAAGATCAATCACACACACACACACACACGTATCTCGTTAAGATCAATTACACACACACACACACACATGCATCTCGTTAAGATCAATTACACACACACACACACACACATGTATCTATCTATACACAAATGTATACATAGATACATAGATAGATAGATGGATAGATAAGTATCAAATACATTTAGGAGGAATTAGATAAATGTCTAATATTCAATCTTTATTTGATGCATTTTTTGTACAAAAATACTGTATCTACAAATTCACAGTACAAAAATACATTTATCATCAATAAATTTATTATTAACATGAATCTCATCATTACTCTGCTTAATATTAACAAATATTAAATAAATAGTAATTGTTTAAATATATTTACACTTAATTACTTGTATGTATATATATAAATATATATAATATATATATATAATATATATATATTATATATATATATATATATTATATAATATATATATATATATATTATATGCAGACATTCTTTTTTTAATTTCTTGAAGCAACGTGTTAAATTATCTTTTTAACATCGTAATATATATATATATATATATATATATATATATCAAAAAGACAAAATTTTTCATTGCAATTTCTTCGAAGCCATTTTTATGACGTTCCCTCCAAATTCTATATTGTAGTTATTTTGACTCCAGAAAAAGATCAGATCAAAAGATCTCCGTCTAAGATCATCACAACAGAAGGTTTCTGAAGCAAAAGGATGAAATGAACTCAGAATTGATCATCCTAAACATTTCTAATAGTTAAGGGTAACTTATATAATTTTAACAAATTCTTGGAATTATTAACTAAATGTTATTCACTCGGATAAAATTCCTTATTTTTTTTAACTTGGTCTGTTTATCATTTAAGTTCTTCATCCTCTTTGAGTTCATAACGAGGGTCATTTTTTATTTTATGTATTTATTTATTTTTTTTTTGGGTTTGGAATTGACAAAAACATTTTTTTTTCCTAGTTTCTAGCAAGTACGGGAAGGAAAGTTTCGCTTTTTGTGTTGATCAAAATCTTTAGGGTTTTTTTTTATGGCAAGTACGCATCCTTTCCTTTTAGCGCACCGTTCCAAAAGACGTCCACATTTCAATATTTATTACGCAATTGATCCTCCTACTTAGTATATATATATATTCTTTTATAACCTGAAGCATATTTTAATGTAGTTAAAAAAAAAAAGGTCTGAAATATACAAAAGTTTGTTTACTTTGACTGAGGAGAGCAACAGCAACTAAGTTCATTATTACGTTTTACACTTATTTCATGGATTTCAATATACATTTGGTCATACTTTTTTTTTATAATTATTGTTTTTAAGTTAGAAATACATAAAAAGTTTATAATAAAATTTACAGACTTGGAGTGGTAATTAAGTTTACAGTAAGAAAACATTATAATATTTATTGTGTTCATAATATAAGTGTCGTAACAATTAGGAATTAAATTACAGTATATGGACGTATGTCTAATTTTACATGAACTGTAATATATATATATATATATATATATATATATATATATATATATATATATATATATATATATATATATATATATATATATATATATATATATATATGTATATATACACACAAACACAGCGTGTTAAATTATTTATATATATTATATAATATATATATACACACACAAAACGTGTTAAATTATATATATACCGACGAATATTTCTTACAAACTTTTTGGCATCTCAAGGTCTGTGCAAATGACATTGTATAAAAATGTAAAAAAGCATTTGAGAGATATGTTCCATTATGAATTTACACATTAAAATATTAACTCAAAATGCTATTTACAGTCTCTATAATAAATCTTCTCCAAAACAGGATATATATATATATATATATATATATATATATATATATATTATATATATATATATATATATATATTTGGTACATATCTTACATGAAAACGGAAATCCAGCCATTTTGGAACAAAAAAAAAATATATATATTATATATATATATATGAAAAATTATTTCACGAAAGTGACACGTGAAAAGTATTTATGATGAATAAAACCACGAAGGAAAAAGAAACACAAAGGGGTGCTCAAGCGCTTTCGTCATTAGACGAAAGCGCTTGAGCACCCCTTTGTGTTTCTTTTTCCTTCGTGGTTTTATTCATCATATATATATATATATATATATATATATATATATATATATATTTGTTATGAATTACAATCGAAACGTAAATGTCACTTTTATTTACTTATGTTTAAATCAATGTGTTAGTCTTGTGTTTTGGGGAGAAAAAAAAAGGTGGTTTTTTTAATAACACTCAAATATAGCACATATATAGTATAGTTATTTCCGTATATATATATATATATATATATATATATATATATATATATATATATATACATTGTGTAGCCTATAATTAACAATTTCCACATATTAAAACTAAATTTATAACATAAACATATAAACTAAATTACTCTCTACGAGAATAATCCTATTATGTTCAACCAAATTTCACATAAATGCTTTTATACTTCCTTATTTTTACAAACTTTTAACAATTTAGACATTTTATATATATATATGTATTTATTTATATATATATATATTATTTATATATGATGGACCTTTTTTTCACCTTAAGATTTTTAAACAGCATTTACGCCCTAAACTTCTAAACATTCTATATACACTATATATATATATATATATATATATATATATATATATATTATAATACCCGATAGATTTAAAATAAGTGTTTTATATACCTCCTCCTCGTAGATAAATATTTTCTAAATTTTCCTTGTGGTACGTCATAGGTAATAAGACCTCTTGAGTCATCAGCCTTTGAGCTTCTTTTTTCTTTTTCCTCTTAATTTTGCCTTTCTGGTAAACTTTAACCGCGATTAAGATGACGATGCTCCCGAAAAGAAGTCCTAGGAGCGACACTGTTATCAGGACGACGTACATCCATGGAACCGTTGTGTAAAAACAGTTATTTTCCTCATCCGCACCAGACGGGCAATGAGGTACCCCATCACACCAAAGCTCCTTGCTTATGCAAGCAGTTATCTCCGGACATTCAGTACCGCACGTTGAAGAACGTTTTTCTTTCCATCCTCCTCCTTGTAAAGATTCCAAAGCGGAGGGACGCGGTTCTCTGGTGACCTCCAACCATTTCAGTTTGTACGTTCCTGCTTCTCTTGAAAGATATTTGAACACTATACTGACAGGTTCTCCTCTCGGCCACTCCAAACGGCTGCTCCAACCCGAGGAAAATACGTCAATGCTGTCTTTCTCTTCTTCAGATGGGCAGATAGACTTAATGGGCATTCCCGTGTCAGCATCGTATATAACGATTCTATTGCTAGTTTGGCACCTTTGGCTGGATCCATGGTATCCTGGAATATTTAAGTAAATGTGGTGAGTATGTTCAGCTGAAATCTTCCAGGGAACGTTTTTGCATTCTAAGTCATCAATCGAACTCTTTACTGCCAATACTCCGTTGGTGCCATTGTATATTCTCTGTTCCGTGCAATTTTCAATTGGCACAAAGTCGTATTGGGCTTCGAAAGAAAAGTCACTGTAATCCTGACTCCACGTCATCTGTTTTATTATAAAGTCTAACTCTAAGTAATTGGAAAAAGACTTTAAATTCACTTCTTTCAGTCTGTTATCACAAATGCAACCGAGAATAAGTTTGGTGTTGTTCCAGTAATTCTCGAATGCTTCCAGTATTGCAGAACCAGTAATTCTTGCGAGGCAGTCGTACACTTCCGTTTCTCCATTGTAAACAGTTTTGCACAATCTATCTGGAAACTTTACACTTAAAATATTTAATTCAATTGCCTCATTCTCTTTGGCATAAAATTTGTATTTACAAAAAAGGTTTCTCTTTCCGCCTCGACCGTAGTAGAAAATATTTCTTGGAGCAGTAACGTGTCCTTTTCTACCTAAAGAGCTGTCAAAACTTAAATCACAATTGCTGTTAAACAAAGATAGACCGGTTTCCTTGATGTTTACAAATTCGTAATGAATCACGTATTCAAGGGGTTTCAGGCTCGTAGACTGAGTAAATTCTTGCGTGATGATAACATTGGAAGTAGAAGATAAGAAACTTTCTTTACGGGTGCATGGTTTAGCGATGAATCCCTTTTCTTTGGACCTAACGCAAAGAGGAGGAATTTGTTCATCGCAATATTTTCCCATTAATAAAGTCTCATTTGACACTGTAGAATTATCTATTTTACCATCGTAAATTCTCAGTCTATTTTTGCATTCAATATCACTGAAGCGCCTTCTGGTTTCCCGCTCTCTATTATATTTGGTAAAATAGAGCCACACGATTTCATCTCTCCTCCCGTTGAAAATATATGTACACGATGAATTGGAAGGCATAGCGTAAACGGGATTATAAATCACTCCACTCGTCGATCCGAAACTCTTTATATTTTCCTCACATTCTTCACTATTCACACTGTTAGGATTTTTCTTCATAAAACGCACATGAATATTAAACTCGAACCCTGTTGCTAAGTTAGCGAGATGATTCATTTTACCGGACCCTGCCGATTTGAAGACAACGAGCATTTCGGGTCCACTGGAAGTAATGTTGGTCAGTTTTGCAGTACCGCAAAACTTTGATAAAAGTGGAGACCTCATTGCCCCTCCATCGTATACGAGGACATAATCTTCTGGATTTACGCATTCTCGATCTTGTCGTAAAATTGATTCTGGGGAAACCCGACTAGCGTGTTCGCGTTGACCTATTTGCATCATACGGTCATTTCCTTGGCTCAGAACGATAACTGGCACTAAATCGGGCGAAGGAGCTTGTAATGCTTTTATTAGGTAATAGCAAGTAACATTTCGGGGATAAAAACCAGGGAAATTAGGAGACTGAATTTTACATGAGCGAGCTCTACATCCTTGGAATACTCTTGAACAAGCGGTGTTGCGAACGAGTTCCCCTCTGTACTTCTTTCGACGATACGTTCCATATCTTACAATTGCCGTTTCCTTTTTTAAGAATCGATACCTACAAAAAAGAATAAATCAAAATCATGTCCCTTCAATTGGTGTCCTTTCAATACTTCCATTATTATCATATACACTTCATGAAATACCCTTCCAGATTACTCCATAAAGCGAGTGTAAATTCTGTTACAATAATTAATTCTTAATGCCCTTACTTCAATTTGAATCTGAGAGGGTTATCGAAGTACTCCCCAAATGTAGCCGTTGTCGCCTTGAGTGTAACGACCACCATGTCTGTCTCGCTGAAATAAACATTCAGGCCGGTTCCCTCTCCGCACCATCTGCCCCCTCTCTGAACACTTTTGGGCTCCTCGATGGTCACGTGATCCCCGGAACAGCCATCTTTTCCTCCACCTGAATCAAATGATGATAATTTTTTTATTAACAAGTATGTACAACATAGCATAAGCACAAAGCAGAGAAAAATAGTTATATAGGAACCAAATATAAATGTATAGTCTGCTACTTGCCAACTAGTCCAAATGACCAATCCAACCATATTATTTTCGCACTGACCATTTAAGTTGGTCGAATCATTGCATGGTTGGTTTAACGATTTGAATACGTTGGCAAATAAATTAACCACGTATTTGGTTGTTATAACGAAGTATTTCTCTCTATGCATATATATATATATATATAATATATATATATATATAACCCAGAAAAAATGAGCGAACTGCTTAAGGAACAATTTAACTCCGTTCAGCACCCCAAGTTCGAGTAAAAACTAGAAAATCCAGATAAATTCTTTGGCAGAGATACAAATCATCCAAGAAGAAGCTCGGACAGGAATCTAGAGTTCTTGGAAGGAGACATATTTAAGGCGCTATCTCAAGTACGAGAAAATTAAGCACCAGGTCCAGACACATATATATGGAATGCCACGTTTCTAGAGAAATGTAGAGACAGTATTGCTAAGCCGCTGTAATTATTATGGAGAAAATCACTCGACAAAGGACAAATTCCACTTTCATTAAAGAACTCAAACATCGCTCCCTTATTCAAAGGAGGTAACAGAGCAATATCTAAGAACTATCAGCCAGTAGTTCTCACCTCTCACCTTATAAAGCGCTTTGAACATGTAGTCAGAGGCAAAAATTCCTTACTACCTACAAGAAAATAATTTATTCAATCCGAACCAACATGGCTTCAGGGCTGGAAGATCGTGCCTATCACAGCTATTAGAGCACCAAGAGAAGATACTGGAAACAATGTGGTCAAGTCACAAAATAGTTGTGAGCGTAAGCTGATTTTGCTAAAGCCTTCGATAAATGTGATCATGAAATTATAGCACACAAACTTAAGAATACAGGAATTACTGGAACACTGGGAATAGGGATATTTAATTTTCTGACCAAAAGAACACAAAGAGTGGGAGTAAATGAAGTCAAATCTAAAGTTTCAGAAGTTGTTAGCTCTGTTGTACAAGGTACAGTATTAAGTCATTTGCTGTATACAATAATGATTGCAGACATTAATGTAGATATTAATTACGGTATGTATCGTGTTTCGCGGATGACACAAAGATAAGCAAGGAAATATCAAACGAAGGTGACATAAAAAAGTCACAAAATGACATTGAAACTATATTCAAGAGGGCGGAAGCTCAAAAAAGAAAAATTCCAACTTATAAGATACGATTACAAGAAGATGATACAAAACACTGCAAAACAAACAGATAATACCAAACCTACAATTCAGGGGGTTTGGAGTAATAATGTCACCGGATGCAGAATTCAGAGAGCACAATAGTATTAAAATCACAACAGCTATAAAAGTAATGGGAATTACCTGGAGGAGCTTCCGTAGCAAAAAGGCAAATATCATGCTAAAATAATGGAAGTTTAGTTCAACAAATAATTAAATATTGCTCAGTAATTACAATACTATACAGGAAACCAGATATTGCAAACATAGGAGTTATACAAAGGACTTTTACATCAAAGATAGAGGAAACAAAATATGAAGACTACTGATCTCGACTACAATCCTTGAAACTTTACTTCCTGGAAAGAAGACGTGAACGTTACACAATAATATATGTATGGAAAATACTCGAGGGTAATGTCTCTGATCTTAAAAATGATGAGAAAAGAGGCAGATTCTGTACTGT
>JAJOZX010002357.1:502500-545000 GCA_023014485.1 Bathynomus jamesi | reverse complement strand
GCATTTCAGTTTGAAATTAAGAATCCACGTTCTACAGTAATTACAGAATCGAAATGGAGTAATAATTATCCTAATGTGATTCCACATCATAATCTTGAATAATTACCTTCAGCGCCGGAGACGTTGAAGTGTCCGACATGAAAATTATCGAAAATGATCTGTGTAATGTCTCCGTGTTTCCGACCAACTGCGGAAAAAGTAATGATGCAGATGAAGTCGGTCTCCGACCATCCGGACCAGTCCCTGGAAATCTGGGGTCCGTTGTTGAATGCTGACGGAAATCCTAAAGACGATCCTCTGGAGTGAGACCGCAGGGCCGGAGTGGAGGGGACTTCCAAGACGTAAGTCCTGTCTATGTACCCGTAGTAAGTTCTGTTACACACTGAAAAGAAAGAACGGGTTTCGGGCTGACATTTGATTCACCATGATATATAAACTAAACTCATTAATTACACGTAGTACGAAACATATAATATTACTAATAAGAATTTGTTAGTAATATTATAAAATAGTAATATCATATTATTACGAGTGACAAAATAATTTAATTAACATTATTAACCTAAGATTTCGTATTAGCTTTACTACAATATACAGTACATAGTCTACATGGCTTCGAAGAAACTTAATTCTTTCAGACGAGCAACGTACTGTGTTCAAAATTATGAGGTGAAGTTTTGTTAACATTTAACAAAATAAATAATGTTACTTCAAACTAAATTTGGTTTAGGTTAAATACAAAAGATTATATTTACTTGGAATTAATCATTTTCAAATTTCTCACGTGAATTAAAACCTAATTTTAAGAAAATATACGAGTAGTTTCTCGTTTCCTACTGCCATTTCCCAGATTCTATTTTTAGTGTGATACCGTCGTTATTATTTGCAAAAATGAAAGGGGTACAAAAGTGTGGTGAAATGTCCTGTGTTGCCACTCGAAGGAGGAAATTTCAAGCTTTAAAATAGCTCTAATTGTGGCTATAGACCAAATATAAAAAAAAGTCATACTTAACATTTGAAACATTTCGCATCTCTCTCTCTCTCTCTCTCTCTCTCTCTCTCTCTCTCTATATATATATATATATATATATATATAATTTTAGACTGTTGTTGGTGCTTTGTAAAAGTTTATTAATATGAGCTCTAACTGTAGCGTTAAAGAAATCTTTCAAAAACTTAATTAAGTTTATAACTTTTATAAATTAATTAATTTTTTTATTTAATTTGTAAACCAAAGTTTTAATAAAGTTATTTGCTTTAAACGCGCGCGCGCGCGCGCACACACACACACACACAACACACACACACACACACACACACATATATATATATATATATATATATATATATATATATATATATATATATATACTGTATTGTATAAATGCTAAACAAAAATTTCATTTATTGCAAAACACTTCAAATATGTAAATACGAAATGTATGAAATATTTCTCTCTCTCTCTCTCTCTCTCTCTCTCTCTCTCTCTCTCACACACACACACACACACAACACACACACACACACACACACACACACAGAGGATAGATTAAGCTCTTACTTCTGAATAATGATGTAATCCCACTACATTTCACAAAATGAACTAACCATGTACTTTTTTTATTCAATTTCGACAGGGTGAGTATATATACACACAGAGTATATATATATATATATATGGGAATGAACTCAGAATGGTCCCCTGAGTTTTTTATGATACACACAGACCCAGAAGAGTTCCTTGTTCCTTCATTTATTGCAAAACACTTCAAATATGTAAATACGAAATGTATGAAATATTTCTCTCTCTCTCTCTCTCTCTCTCTCTCTTCTCTCTCTCTCTCTCTCACACACACACACACACCACACACACACACACACACACACAGAGGATAGATTAAGCTCTTACTTGTGAATAATGATGTAATCCCACCTACATTTCACAAAATGAACTAACCATGTACTTTTTCTATTCAATTTCGACAGGGTGAGTATATATACACACAGAGTATATATATATATATATATGGGAATGAACTCAGAATGGTCCCCTGAGTTTTTTATGATACACACAGACCCAGAAGAGTTCCTTGTTCCATGCACGGTCTGTGTGTATCATATATATATATATATATATATATATATATATATATATTATATATAATATATATATATATATATATATATATATATATTGCATTAGCGTTTGTTACACTAACCTGTATAATTATACACTTGTATTTATCGTTCTCTACACGCTTTTTACCGATTTTTTACAGTGACATTAATATCGGAAACTACTGTGTGCAAACGTGCAAGCGAGAAACGTGTTGATATTTATATTAAAAAAAAAAAAAAAATTCCCGTTTGCCTGTTTTGAGACGTTTCCATTTTTAAACAAGGGGGAAAAATTTAATGCAAACGACCGATACATTTCGGGTCCGGTACGTGTCCCGGATTCCCTTTTCTTGGCCCTTACCCTTCTTTACCCTTCATCTCCCCCTTTTCCTCTCCTACCCCTTTTCCCCCCTTTTCCCTCTTCCCCTCATTCCCCTGGCTTCTAAATCCCGTTGCCAAATTGAAAATGGAAATTGCGCAAGTTGGAGCGAGGAGGGAATAAAAATAAATAAAATGAAATGAAAAAAAATGAAATAAAAAACATATTAACGTCTCGAAGAGAAAATATATATATAATATATATAAAAAAGAGAGACAATGAGAGCGAATTCCTTTCTTTACCCTTCTCATTCTTTCTCTAATTTTCTTTCTTACTTTCTTTATTTCATTTTTTATTATGTATATATACTGTATATATATATATATTTTTTTTTTTTAAATAAAATTTTGTGGTTTGCATTTTTTGGTTTCCTTTTCTTCTCGTGGCGACATATTTCATTCCTCGTATTTTAACCTCATTTGATCTCTCTCAAATATTAAATTTCTAACGCGCTCTCCTCTCCTCTCTCTCTCATACACACACACACACACACACACACACACGCTTGCGTCTTCTCTTAATTTTTCTCTCTTACCTTTTCTTCTGTTTTCTCTATCTATTTATTTCTGTTTCTTCGATCGACTCATTACTTTCTATTATTTTTTCTCTCATTGTAATGTTTTGCGCTTTTATTTCCTGTTTCCTGTTTCCGCTGTTCCTTCCTCAATATTCTCTCTCTCTCTCTCTCTCTCTCTCTCTCTCTCTCTCTCTCTCTCTCTCTCTGTCCTAACTCCTCCTCAAGCTGTTGGTCTGTAACTAAGCATCTCCCTCATTTCTCCTCCTTCACAATTCCTTCTTTCCTGCTTTTTCCTACAAATGTACATTGTTTTCTTCTGAAGAAAACATTTTCTCATATTTTTCAAATACATCTGAGAAAAAAAAAAGTTTTTACCCAGTAAATAAATTGACCTTTTTTGTATGGAAATAAAATAGATTTATTATTTTTCTTTTACTGAAAATAAATTACCAAATTATTTATACTTCAATATTTTTTTTTCTTTTTTTTTTTTTTTACCATTTTCGGCTTTTTATTTTAAGATGTTTTGTTTCGTGAGTGAAATATGTTTTCATCTTTGGTTTGAAAGAAATTCACGCACTCATTCAGTCTACGCAATCCATTTAATTAATTAAGTCTTTTCAACTATCTGACCATGAAAGATGCGTAGATGATTAGTGCGTGGGAAATGCGATAATTTCGAAGTGTTTATGATCCCGCGATGGCCCTATATATATATATATATATATATATATATATATATATATATATATATATATATATATATACTGGGTGATTCAAAATAATGAAGACACATTTTGAAATTATTTATTTTGGATACTAATTGCATTTAATAAACAACGACTTTACTACGTACATATGTAAGCATGTAAAAATAACATTTAGGAGTTATTTTATGTTAATTGTTGAAAATGTTCAAAATGTCGAGCTTTTCTTGACAGAATTTCCTGGATTGTGGATAGGTCGTCGTGGAACTGCTACTGAATATCCTCCAAGGCCACCTGATCTTACGCCTCTGAACTTCTATCTGTGCGGGGTACCTGAAGGACAAAGTGTATAGTACTAACCCTCAAAATGTGCAACACATACAGGATGAGATTGTTTGGGAACTACAAAACACAAAATCTCAACTAATATGAACAGGACTGTGTGCCGATCTGTTTTGGGACGTCGCGCCGCATGTTTGCGTGTAAATGGTGGATATTTTGAACATTTAACATAAAATGACTATTAAATGTTGTTTTTACATGCTTACTTATGTACACAGTAAAGTTTTTGCTTATTAAATGCAATTAGTATCCAAAATAAATAATTTCAAAATGTGTCTGCATTATTTTGAATCACCCAGTAAATACGAGGGTTTTTCAAAAAGTAAGTTTAGAAGGTGTTTTGAAGAAACTGTTTTATTAAGGCAAGTAATTATTACAATTATTTCAACCACAACTTATTACTACTGTTCTACATAATCACTAAACAGATTCAAACATTTGTCGTAGCGTGGGACAAGCTTTCCGATGCCGGTCGAGTAAAATGTTTCGTACGGCTGCTTCTACATCAGGATCGTTTTGAAATTGTTTACCTCCGAGGTGTTCCTTTAGGGCTGGAAACAAATGGAAGTCGTTTGGTGCAAGGTCAGGACTATGGGGGACATGATCCATAATTTCCCAGTGGAACAATTCCAAAAGTTGGCGTGTTTGATTTGCAGTGTGAGGGCGTGCATTGTCACGCAAGAACACTACACCTGCAGTAAGCAACCTGGGACGTTTTCTCCTGATAGCCGTGCGGAGTCGTTGCAACGTTTCACAATAAGAAGTGACATTTATTTTTGTCCCTTTTTGCATGAATTTAACATGCAAAACGCCTTAATAGTCCCAAAAAATCGTTGCCATCACCTTACCAGCTGATGGTACAATCTTGAACCTTTTGGTTCGTGGTGACCTCGGATGTTGCCACTTTACAGTGTTGCCACAAAATATTGTACCACCAACAACATTATTGTACTGTGCATAATGCTCCGGTAATTAACCTTGTAAACATACTTTTTGAACAACCCTCGTGTGTATATATATATGTATCAGCTGTTGTATTCTTATACCAACTACAATATACATATATATATATCGGATGAACAACCTAATTTTACAGTGTGTTCCAAAAGTTCCTTGACATAGAAATTATTTATTAGTTATTTTCTTTACAGTGGAAGAAACATTTTCACACTTAGACCAGTGGGCTGATTATTATGAGAAGTGGTCGAATGGAATGTCTACCAAGATATTGTGACATTACGATTCATTTTATGTGGCCTCTTGAAAAGTGTCCTTTTCAACAATCGACATCGAGCAGTTGAAGACCTCAAAGTTTACATTTGTTAACCTCGTTGCTGTTCCGTGGGTTGGTCTCTCTTCACATGAAGGTCAAACTGGTGGCCCCGCCTCTAGGTCTGGCTTCGTAGAGGAGCGAGTTGTTTCTTGTGCTCTTCACCGTATATAGCCAGGTACACCCGACTCATCTGGTACCGTCCTGAGCCAGACATCTAGTCTTCTCTTGAAGACTTCAACTTTGACCCTGTAACGTTTCTGAGGTCCTTTGGAAGCTGGTTATAAAGTCTTGGCCCCCTGACAACCAACCTATTTTCCTTCAGTGTTGAGGAGGTCCCTTTTCGGGCCTTCAATTTCGGAACACTACACATTCTGCCTTTCCTATTTTCCAGTGTTGTTTGAATGGTAATTGGGTTTAGTTTTAGGTTTGGTCCCAGTTTTCCGATCATTTTCCATATGTAGATTAAGGTGTACCCCTCTCTTCTTCTTTCCAGGGAGTACAGATTTAGTTTAAGTAGTCTTTCCCAGTAGTTGAGTTCTTTGCAGCCATCAATCTTGGCTGTGAAATGTCTCTGCGTTTCTTCTAGTTTATTAATTTCTTCCTTTATATATGGGGACGTCAAAACTCAGCAGTATTCAAATTTTGGTATAATCAGTGTTTTTAGCAGGGGAATCATTACTGTCCTGTCCCTTCTTTTGAACGTTCTTAGTACCTGTCCTGCGACTCTTTTTGCTTTATTTATCGCTATCTGATTTTGTGTTTCGAATTTCGCATCATCGGTTATTATTACCACCAGATCGATCGCTTTCGTGCTTCTCTGAATTTCCTGTCTATCTAAAGCATAATATGTAGTCTGTTTAAGTTCCTCTTTTCTACCATATCACAAGAGTTGAAATTTCTCGGTGTTAAATGTCATGTTGTTGTCTTCTGACAATTTGTACATTTTGTTCGTGTCCCTCTGTAAGGCCTCCAATTCATTTACATCGCTGATTTTTCTGCTGATCTTTGTATCGTCTGCAAAGGATGTTACTACTATACTGTTGCTGTTTACTCCGCTGTCTATGTCTGTTAGCATGATAATGAACAGGAATGGGGCCAGTACTGTCCCTTGTGGTACTGAGCTGCGTACTTCCGATTCTGATGATGATATACCTTGAATTGTGACAACCTGTAGACGTTCTCTGAGGAAGCTGTAGATCCATTTTCCCACTTTGCCTGTTATTCCCATATATTTCATTTTATGTGCTATTATACCGTGATCACATTTGTCGAAAGCTTTAGCAAAATCTGTGTATATGACATCGTAGTTGTCATTGCCTTCCAGTGCATCAAGGATATTGTTTTAGTGTTCTATTAGTTGTGATAGGCATGATGTACCTGATCGGAATCCGTGCTGATTTTCGTTGAATCTTTCAAGTGTCTCCAAGAAATCATAAATTTTCTTTCTAACTATTCTTTCAAATACTTTGATGAGGTGGGACGTCAATGACACTGGTCTATAGTTCTTTGCTTGAGATCTGTCCCCTCCTTTATATATAGGGACAATGTTTTCTCTTTTCAAGATGCTCGGTATTTCCCCAGTGTCTAGGGATCTTCTCCATATCCAGTATAAAGGTGTAGCTATTTCATTTTTACCGTTTTTAATCAATAATGCGTTCCAATTGTCCGGACCTGCAACTGAATGTGGTTTTATTTGTCTTATAGCTCTCGCTACATCTTCTGGGGTAAAATCAAAGTCTTTTATACAATCTACTTGCAATTTCTCTTCAAAGAATGCATCTATGTCAGGTATCACTTTGTCACTTTTTGGGGTACAAAAACTGATTCATACTAGGCTCTCAATGTTTCAGATATTTCTTTTGGATCGTCGGTTAATTCATTATTTCTCTTCCGTAAGGGCACAATAGCGGCACGCGTTTTTGAGAAGTATTTTGGATTTTCCTTTATTGCTTTACCGCCTTTTCTTCTTCCCTCTCTGTATGGTCCTTAATCAGGGCTTGTATTTCCCTATCGATACCCTCCAGTTTTTCTTGTATTACTTTCCTGGCATTATCTCCTCAGTTGGCTAACTTCGCCTCCACTCTTTCTTTTGCGGAATATTCTTCTCTTTTGCCTCTCTAGCCAGCTCCTCTTCCCTTTTGGCTGTGATTTCGGAGCATATTTTTCTAAAATTCTCAGCGTTTTTTTTCCAAGGTTGTTAGCATTTCTTCAGTTGTTTTATTCTCTAAAACTGTTCTCCACTCTATTTGGACCATGTGCGATCTGATTGCTTCCCAATTTATAATAGGAAAATGAAGTAATGAAGACTCGCGTGCAAATCCAAGGATCTGCACAGAATGCAGTTGGAACATCTACAGTACTCAACAAGTTATTCGTGATTCACTCAACCGTTAATCAAGTTAACCGTGATTTACTAATTTTGACGATTGCGCACTTATTCGTGATCATGACATTGAGTTATAATGTGATTTGGCGCGGGTTTACATTCACGGCTCTCCTCCCGCCAGCCCTCAACATCGCGCCTCAATCAGTGTCTCTTCGCGCTTAATAGAGTACAGTAATCCCCGATTTACGCGATAGATGCGTTCCTGAACCTTCCGCGTAAAATGAATTTCTCATAAATTGGTGAACTATAGCATATAATTCAGTGTGCTAAGTACGGACCCCCCCCAACCCTAATACACCCCAAAATTAAATAAAATACAATAAAATACAATAATATAATAATAATAATAATAATAATAATAATAATTTATTTATTAATTAAATAATTAAATAAATACATAAACTCATCTGTAAAAAAGTAAAAATTAGTAATAACATTTAATAAATAAATAAAAAATAACACTCACCATTAGGGTCTCTTGGAGGTGTTTTTTTTAACCACCGGTGCCCTTTTATTTATTAAAAAAAAGTACTTTTTGCACCGCGTTAATCCGAAACCGCGCAAATGGGGGGTTGCTGTACAAATGTGAGCTTGTGACTTTGTATATATTCACGTTTTGTGGTGAGTACAAAGTACTTAATTGTATGTTATATTATAATAGAATAATACTGTATGTGGTGGCGCGCGAGGTGGAAGGCCAGTCAGTGGTGGTGGGCAGCAGCGGCTGCATTATGTACCTACCAGCGGGGTATACTAAGTTAACCGTAAAATAGGATTTTCTGTGATCATGGACCGCCTCTCAATCACGGATAAGTGAGTCAGTACTGTACTCTGAATAATAAATAATACTGAATAATTTCCCTGTCACGGGACTTTGGAACACCATATATATATATATATATATATATATATATATATATATATGAAAATTATTTCACGAGAGTAACATGTGAAAAATATTTATGATGAAAAGAACCACGAAGGAAAGGAAACACAGAATGGTGCTCAAGCGCTTTCGTCTAATGACATCCTCAGGAGCACCCTATACAATCACATATATATATAAAATTTAGTGGTGGACCGGATATCCGCATCCGCATCATTTTTAACATTCGCATCCGCACTTCTGACTGCGGATGTTATGCGGATATTACCTCTAATAAATTATGCAATTTACAATTAAATTAGCTTATGAAGTAGCTTATAAGGCCCAGTCATGCACATTTCATGTAAAGTATTAATTATTTAATTAACAAACAAAATATAAACGTCAAAATATAAATAGCTGGTAACAGAAAATTGAATGAAACTTGTTTCATTGAATTTTCTGTGGCTGAAACTCTTGAGAAAGTTATTTTTATCATAATGTAAACATTAATATTAACTTTAATTCTTATGCATTGCCTGCCATAATAGTAATATCACGAAATTTGAAAAATTTTCATATATTCATAATTCTATATTATATTGATAGATTAACTAAATATCCGCATCCGCATCCGCATCCGCGGATATTAAATTAAAAATCCGCATCTGCAGATGTTGAAAAACTGACAGCCAGTCCACCACTAAATTATATATATATATGATTGTATAGGGTGCTCTCATAAAATGCTAAATTTAATCTTACAGTGACTTATGGAACACCCCGTATATTAGGAGTTTCACTGAGTCATTGGTGAATGTATTTTTGTATCGATGATAATCAACTTTTCTCTCGCCGCTTAATTTAATTTGGTTTCTTCTCTTCGACATATATTCATGTACAACATTCAACATTATTTTGTAACACTTTAAACATCTCGTTTTCCCTTCTTCCCCTCACCCGCGGACTTTTCAACTTCCTGTTTTCCCCTCTTGTTCCAACACGTCAAAAGCAGAAAGAAAATATTGATTGAGTGAATTTTTTCCTTTTCAAATTTCGAATCTTAGTTTCCAATAATTCATTTTGCGCCACGACAAATCCCCAAAATCGGCGCTATTAAGAATCCACGGTAGTGAATTATGGATTTTTTGTTTCTTCTTTCATACAGAGACACTTCAAACACACACACACACACACACACACACACACACACACACAGCGAACAGTAGTTCATACCGTATGAAATCATGATATTTTCATATTTTTCAAGTTTGAATGGCGACATTGAACCAACTCTAATAACCTAATTAGTCTAACCTTTATTATATCTCTTTTCGTGTGTTTTTTTAATGATAAATAAAATAAGTGAATTTACGGTGAGAGCTAAGGTTAATGTCGCTATACACGCTATCGTATCGCGATAAGTTCGTTGTGTAACCTAAACATTGTTGCGAAGGTAGCCAAGAACACATTATATGTATCCTATCATGGGGTTCATAGTTTAATGGTTGAACCTGAGAACTTCAAATCAGCAATCCGTGAGTTCTTTCGTGAGTTCATCCCCAGCGATCAAAAATGGTTCGACACAGTCCTTAAATTTTGCCATTTCTACCAACCCAACATCATTTAGATGTCATACATGATGGTACATATTTTGACAATAACACTTTAAATAAACAAAAAGATTACAGAAATCTCTCTCTCTCTCTCTCTCTCTCTCTCTCTATCTCTCTCTCTCTCTCTCTCTCGTATAGAACATCACCTCTCTACTCTTATTTAACTTTGAAACCTTTGGCAATATATTGAATTTTAGGCAAAATGATTTAAACTCCGCTTTATTCTTCTTTGAAATCTAATTTTTCCAAAGTTTATTAAATTTCATTTTGAGGCCAAGAAGAACCTAAAAGCGACGAAGCCAATACTTTTCCATTCTTTTCCTCAAAAACCTATTTTCGTATATCATATTTTATACATTATTTTAATACTATATATTTTGTACTGAATTATATTAACATTATATTAGCGGTGTATATATATATATATATATATATAAGCACACCGGAGAAAAAATTAGTCACCCCTCATAGCACCGATAGTAGGAAGTTCAAGGTCACACAGAGGGCGCTGATGTAGCATTGGTAAGTGACAAGTAGCGGTGACGTAGCACACAGGATCAGATCTGTTTCGTGAGGTGGTGAAGAACAAAGTGTGTGTTGGATATAGTCTGCAAAATGGTTCGTGAGGCAGACGTTACTCAGTGGCAAAAAGGAGCCATCGTGTTTGGCAGAGCCCACGGACACAAAATGTCTGAAGTAGCCCAATTTGTTGGTGTGTCAACGCGTACTGTCCAGCGAGTTTACAAAGAGTGGTGTAGTTCGCAATCAACTGACAATCGACGGCGTAACTGTGGCCGGAATACAATTCTCGACAATAGGGGCCGCCGCCATGTTTCTCGTTTAGTAACTGCAAATCGTTTTCAACCTAGAGAACAATTGCTCCAAGAAACCAATGAGGTTCTCCAGCGACCAATTTCCGAACGGACATTGCGACGAGAACTGCATGCGATGGACATCTGGAGCAGGGTACCACGGAAGAGGCCGCTGTTAACAGCACGTCACAAATTGGCACGTTATAAATGGGCTCAGAGGCACAAAAACCGGACTGCGGCAGATTGGAAACGTGTAATTTGGTCCGATGAGTCCCGTTTTTGTTTGTTCTCCAATGATGGGAGGCGACGAGTACATCGCGGGTCCAATGAAGCCTTTAATCCTGAATGCGTCGAAGGTGTTGTTCAGGCTGGAAACAGAAAGTGAAGCGCAGGAATAGACACCCACGGACTCTGGCGGAACTTCGGGACCGGCTGATGAAAGAGTGGCAGCAAATCGATGTTCAGTACATGCACAACCTCGTAGAGTCTCTGCCTCGCCGGATTCGTGCGGTTATTAAGGCCAGAGGCCACGCCACACGTTATTAGGTACATTCTCTGAGGGGTGACTAATTTTTTGTCCGGTATGCTTATATATATATATATATATATATATATGATAGATAGATAGATAGATAAACAGATAGATAGATAGACAGATAGATAGATAAACATATAGATAGATAGATAGATAGGTAGATAGATAAATAGAGAGATAGATAGATATACGTACTTTTTCAGTGTCAAATTTCATGTATTTAGATTATATTTCAAAAATTTATGTTGATATATTTACAATATATTCAAATATAGTTGACGGACAAACTACTGCTATATACCCAGGAGTCCTTTCTGGGGGGGGGGGAATTCTATTTGGGTGAGGGAAGGGGAACGGGGTTAAAGGAGAGATTCATTTTGAGGGACAGGTGAAAAGGGATTTCTGATTGACAGAAAAAAAAAAATAGTTGCTAAAAAATTGGAGGAAGCTTCTACAATTTAAATTATATTTTGCTACATTTCATTTAATGCGATTTCTATGGTATCTTATCAGCTCCATTAATGAGGGTGTAAAGCGATATTCTCATACAGTGCTTCGCGTTTTGAAAAGTGCGTATTGTAATCAACATGAATACAAACCGCTTTTGTATATAGTCTGTAATTCTCCAATGAAGCACAAAGGTTAAATCAATTGTTTTTATAATTTTAAAATGGTTAAAGCGATTAATTTTTATGATTATTAATTATTACTGTATAAACTTTTGTAGGTTTTACGGGCTACAAAAATACTTTTCTAAGAATTCTGAGCACGGAAGAACACTTCCTTATAAGGGCCATTTTATTCAATTTGTATTCATTCAGTTTTGTTGTGCATTTGTAGCATTTTGTACTCACTCGATACATCAGTGTGGGTATATCATCGGCTCCAGCAGTTGGGATATACTGGGTCACACTTAACTTACGACCCAGTGTTTCCCGAATATTAGAGCGATGCCTCCACGCACTGTCATAACTCTTAAAGAAATGTAAATCCGTGAGTAATTCAGAAACGAGTTAATATTTTTGGCGTTACAACATCGAGGTCATTATGTACGTGCCTTATGTACACGTGCACGATCGGACAATCATACTTTTAATAACATTCCATAGCTAAAAATCTTGGAGTTTCGGATAGGAGAGTGCGTAACGGACCCGCAAATTTCACGCAGACAAGTGAGCGAGAAGCTAACCATCAACCAGGACGATCGTCTGTGTTAATAAAATGAAGATACAGAGACCTTACCAGGTAAGGTCCATTACACGCAGGCACATGACACATAACAGATGATGTCAGTTTAAGAGCCCAGTAAAGCCTAAAGCTTAAGGGCCAAATAAAATAAAATAAATAGTCAAGCTTCACAATTATTCATGTCACTGTAAATTGTAAAACGAATGTATTTATTTTATTATTAATAAAGGTTATTCAATTCAATTCAATTCAATTCAATACAACAAACATCTCATCATTATTTGAATAAAGTGGATTACAGTGGACATGTGGCTCTTCCAAAAAACCCCGAAGAGTAAACTGAAGATCTAGTGATATGAACCAAGGACATATCGTAGACCTTTGACATTTCTTAAAGTTCGTTTTGTTTATTAACGTGTCTCACTTTAATCAATTCATGTCTAATAATTGCATATACATATAAAAAAAGGTTAATATACATTTTGTGAATCCTACTTGTAGTCCACAGTTCAGTTGGTAACATCAACCAGGACGACGGGTAGTCATTTGGAGTTTTAGAAAAAACTAACCTGGTCTCGTTACATTTTGCATTAGAACACACATTTCGCATTTGGGTCATATATCAAACCACCATTTTTCATAGATTCGCAAATCTAAAACTCTTAACAGGAATCCGATTGAACACTTAAACACATGATCAGTGGAACTACGAAAGGGGAAGCCCGTCTCCTATAACTATAATAGCTCTAAAGAAAACTAAATAACTTAATTTAATCTAACCTAGGCTAGTCTAATTAACTCATTTATTCTTTCTTCACAAGGGCAAGAATGGTAATGACAGAAATTATGTATTTATAATTATTTTGGACATGAACTGATATGAGCAATAGTCAAAAATGGGATAAATTATTGAAGCATTACATTTTTTGCGATTTATGATGATACATTTATTTCCTTATTTATTTTTGAGAGATAATGGTCTTTGAATTCCTTTTCCCTCTCACCCCCCACCCCCCACCCACCCCCCCCACCCCCCTTACAAAAAATCCCTTTTCCAAACAAAAATTTTTTTTTTTTTAGTTGTTGTTAAATTTGATCGAAGCTTTTGAGCGCACAGTCATTTTTTCAAATTTCTGTCAATTTTCTTACAAAAGAGAAACGTTTATTTAATTCTATTTTTAGGTTCTTTATGAATATATTATTATTAAAAATTCGTTCTTCTTTTCGTTTATTGCCGAGTCTTGCTTTTGGAAATTCAATTTAACATTTTTTTTTTCAGTTTATTACTCAAAATGATGTAATTTTTGAACTCGAAAGAAAAATATTAATGTGGCAATAATAATCCTAATTTTTAGGTTCTAGTTTAACTCTCTCTCTCTCTCTCTCTCTCTCTCTCTCTCTCTCTCTCTCTCTCTTTTTCTCATATATATATATATATACACCCTCTCCTTATTCTTACCCTTCCCGTACGTTTCACTTTTTAACTTCAAATCGAGCAAAAATAAAAACTAAATTAATTAATCCATTCTACGAAATCTCAAAGTGTTAAATGAAGGCCAGATTTTGCCTTTTATAACTTAAATTTCAATTTACTTCGTCGTGAGAATTCTTTATTTTTCGTCGTCTCGTATTCAAGCTTATTTTTAATATTCATTAAAATGCATTTAAATGGTAATAATTGTAATTATTCATGGTTAAATATCGCGATTAGAAGTTTTGAATTAGATTAAAAAGTCGTTTTAAAAAAGTTATATTCAGATTTTTTAAAAAGCGTTAAAATGGAGATAGGATTTAAAACATTATTATTAATGGCAAAATGTATGAAATACTGCAACTATTCATGGATTTATTTAGTTTTAAAACTTCACTTTATGAAGACTTATACATTGAACGTTTTATCATAAATCCTATTTGCTCTCGAGTGGATTATATAGAATTATAGACTATCTTTCTTTTTTGTCTCTCTCTATTTGCAGTGGGATAGCTACTTCAGGGATACTCATATGCACGCAGAGGTTTAACAAAAGTAAAAGAGATACTATGATAATTGCCCTCAAGAAAAATTGGCAAAGTTCATCAGTGGAATACGCTGGAACGTGGTCAGCTTTACGTAATGCAAAGGGGAAACCAACGCGATTCTAAATATAGTGATTCAGTAAATTTTTTATTATTTATCGACTTTTATTATCAAATAAAAAACTATGGAAAAAACTGAAAGTGTCCATTTATTTTTGGCAACCCTCTGTATATTCTCTCTCTCTCTCTATAATATATATGGGAATGAACTCAGAATGGTCCCCGAGTTTTTTATGATACACACAGACAGTGCATAGAACAAGGAACTCTTCTGGGAAAATTAAATCCACTATAGTCCGAATAAGTAATGGTAAATGACAAATACCATAGTTTTTCTTTTTCATGATGCTAGCCCGACGCGGGCAACGGGTCACTCGCAAAGAGGTCCCATAAATATAGCTTCCCTCACCAGCTATCTGCAAAGCAGACAGGATCCAGCTTTGGGACATGGATCCAGGGAAAGCAGCCTAGCCCTGCTACATTTAGAACCTCAATATAAGCAAAAGACTCCCTGCCTTCACGTCAGATTGAATACATAAAAGAAAAAGGGGTAACTATTATATTTTTAGCCAAAAACCAAAACTTAAACCTCAACTGGTAGAATTGAGCGTCCACTTTTCAAGGCACATAACATGTCCGTTTCAAGATGGGAATGAAGTCAGAATGGTCCCCTGAGTTTTTTATGATACACACAGACAGTGCATGGAACAAGGAACTCTTCTGGGAAAATTAAATCCACTATAGTCCGAATAAGTAATGGTAAATGACAAATACCATAGTTTTTCTTTTCATGATGCTAGCCCGACGCGGGCAACGGGTCACTCGCAAAGAGGTCCATAAATATAACTTCCCTCACCAGCTGTCTGCAAAGCAGACAGGATCCAGCTTTGGGACATGGATCCAGGGAAAGCAGCCTAGCCCTGCTACATTTAGAACCTCAATATAAGCAAAAGACTCGCTGCCTTCACGTCAGATTGAATACATAAAAGAAAAAGGGGTAACTATTATATTTTTAGCCAAAAACCAAAACTTAAACCTCAACTGGTAGAATTGAGCGTCCACTTTTCAAGGCACATAACATGTCCGTTTCAAGATGGGAATGAACTCAGAATGGTCCCCTGAGGGAAGCTATATTTATGGGACCTCTTTGCGAGTGACCCGTTGCCCGCGTCGGGCTAGCATCATGAAAAAGAAAAACTATGGTATTTGTCATTTACCATTACTTATTCGGACTATAGTGGATTTAATTTTCCCAGAAGAGTTCCTTGTTCCATGCACTGTCTGTGTGTATCATATATATATATATATATATATATATCTCACACACACACACACACACACAATAGTATAAAGGTGAATTTGGACACGGTCAATAGAAAAGACTTTCAACACAAATTTTACGGAGAGTGGACAAGTCTATTAGTAGAATTATATTGCGTATAAGTAGCATTTAATATTCCATATATTTTAAAGGTGATTTCTAGTCGCATTTCACTTTAAGTCGACCAAACTTTGTTGGTTTGGAGTTCGAAGAGAATCAAAATTATCAGTTGATTGATTCGGGATTACTATAGCTAATCGTGGGTTAGGTTCAATTAGGTCACGTTAGGTTCGTTAGCGTAGATTAGGTTAGGTTAGTATAGGTTATGTCACGCTAGGTTAGGGTAGGTTAAGTTAGGATAAATTAATTTTTCAGTGGCGAGTGTTTATTTTTGTAAAACAAATGAGTATACAGAAGGTCTGAGTGACTCGTTTTTTGCACATCACAGGAAAAGCTGTTTTCAGTCGTTCGAGTAATTCCCTTTTTACCCATATTGCATGAAGCAACTCATTATTTAAGAAGTACAACGTGTGTATGGAGTAGTTTTACACTGGAAGAGCGAATATCATGCCAAGATAATGGAAGAGTTTGGTTTTGTTAGTAATTGAATGCTGCTCTTTTCTCACAAGTCGGTAGAAATGCGATATTGGAAAAACTGAAAATTTACAAAAACTTTCCCGAACAAAGTTATGGAAACAAAAGTGGAGATTACTGCATGGTCACGCATGAACTTCTGCGTGAACCTGTATTCATGCACTGCAGAAGACGTGAAACACTCGTGTTAATATTGCGAGGAACATACTTGAAAAATCAATACCCAAGCGTAAAACGAAAATTAAAACCTGTCGGAATTAGCGGCCAGGAAGATTTAGCATTATTTTTTGTGTTGAACGACTTTAAACTTTGAGAACGAAGATAGATACCTCATTAGTAGCATTCGAGTAGGCCTGAAATTATTTAATATCCTACCGAAAGAACTGCCAAGTTTACAAAATATTTAGTTACCAACATTCAAAAACAGACTTGATAAATTCCTGAGCCAAGTCATTGCGATCAACCGTGCGTAGCAGGTTATACGAGGGCAGAGGTATAAAGAGTAATTCTCTCTCTCTCCTCTCTCTCTCTCTCTCTCTCTCTCTCTCTCTCTTCTTCATCAAGTTTCAAACAAGAGCAGGAATGCTCTGGAAGGATCAGTCACAATTCCATCCTGAAAATTTATTTCTTCCGAAACCAAAACAAAAAACAAAAAAATATAGAACCAAATTTACATAATATTCCAGAAACCACGATTCTTACATTATCTAAAAACCCGTCTCCCATTCTCCATAAGGTGGACAATACGACGCCGGAACTCGAATATTCTCCCACGAACGACACAAACAACCAAACACGATTATTGAACCACTAATTTTAAGGATGATCATTAAACTAGTTTTTCAAACCACCGATACAAACACGATATTTAACATTCTAGTTTTTTCTTTTTCCTTTCCAGAGGGCGTCACCTGGTGGTTGACATTTTTTGAAATTACATTTTCCAAAATTTAAAAAAAAATGAGAAAAAAGTCCCTAGAATCTCATTAAGCAATTCGCTACGTCATCTCTGAATAAATGAACATGTTTTTGGTTTCCAAATTTTAAATTCGAAGGTTTTTTTTCATAATTTTTAAAGTTTTTGTAAGGGGGGAGAGTGGAGATAAGGTCTCAAATAATTAACTTCTGTTTAAGATTTCAGGAGGGATTTTTCTTTTTCTTCATAAAGGTTGACGTGTATTGTTTTGGGGTTCCCGAGTCTTATACGTTTACAACCTGATTGCTTACATATTTTACTCAACAATTAAAACAGATTTTTATAGATTAGTCTTAGAATGTATACAATATGCCACAATGCTTTGTGTGTGTGTGCGCGCGCGAGCGCGCGCGCCCACGACATAATTAGTGATACATTCTCACAAGCAAAAACAAAGTATGGTGCTTTTATTCTCTGATGAGTTGTTTGAAATATACGAAAGTAGTCTCAGAATTAATTCCTCTTTTCTTTGTGCATTCCTAATATATATATATATATATATATATATATATATATATATATATATATATATATATAGAGAGAGAGAGAGAGAGAGAGAGAGAGAGAGAGAGAGAGGAGAATCTACACCAAAGTTAGTATAAACATTAAGGGAGAACCATAGAAGGTTTTAGTAACACCCCCCCCCTCCCAGTACCATCCCCAAAGTCGTGTTTCGGTAGGATTTGCAACGGGGCTCTGGTGTGTATGTATATATATATAATATATATATATATATTATATATATATATCTTCATCAGAATCAGAGGTCCTCAGCTCAGTACCACAAGGAACGGTATTAGCTCCACTACTCTTCATAATCATGCTAACTGACATAGATGAGGACGTTACCAGAGACAGCACAGTAACATCCTTTGCAGATGACACAAAGATCAGTAGAAAAATACGAAAACCAGAAGACATAGGATCTCTACAACCGACATAAACAAAATTTACAAGTGGACGGAAGACAACAATATGAAGTTTAACACCGAGAAATTTCAGCTATTACGGTACGGAAAAAGAGAAGACCTAAAGTCCATGGAATATTATACCCCAAATGGACAGGAAGTCCAGAGAAATTCCAGAGCAAAAGATTTAGGGGTTGTAATGACAGATGATGCGAAATTTGAAACACAAAATAAGATAGCAGTAAACAGAGCAAAGAGAATAACGGGTCTGATATTGAGAACTTTTAAACGAAGGGATAGGAATGTAATGATCCCCCTACTGAAAAACCCTGATAATACCCAAACTGGAATACTGCTCGGTCCTAACATCCCCATATAAAAAGAAGACATTAGACAGCTGGAGGGGATTCAAAGAAGTTTCACAGCCAAGATCAATGGGTGCAAAGAACTAAATTACTGGGAAAGGTTACGAGAACTAAACCTATATTCACTGGAAAGGAGAAGAGAGAGATACACCATTATTTACACTTGGAAAATAATGGAGAAACTAGTCCCTAATCTTACTCTGAATCCCATAACTCCCCAAACAACGGTGGAAGGTAGAAACGGTAGACTGTGTCGTATTCCCAAATTGAAGGCGAGACAGGGAACATCCTTAACCCTGAAAGAAAATAGTTTTGTAGTGAGAGGACCAAAACTATTTAATCAGCTGCCCAAAGACCTAAGAAACACGAAGGGAGTTGCAGTGGAAATCTCAAAAGAAGACTTGACGCCTGGCTCAGAACAATCCCCGATGAGCCGGGCGTACCTGGCTATGTGAGGTGGAGAGCGCAAGAATCCAACTCACTACTTCACCAGGCCAACTCGAGAGGAGGGGCGACACGCTTGACCTTCGCGAAATGAGAAATCATCACGTGGAACCTTTGTAAGGTAGGTAAGGTATATATATATATATATATATATATATATATATATATATATATATATAATATTCTTTTGGCATTGTGCTTTTAAATAGTGCCTTCCCAAATGCATTAGGTAGACATAATTTTTAAGTTAATGAGAAAACTAAAAGGGAACAGTGGCACACAACAAGACCTAATTGTCGACTCTTCGAAATTTTTCGTTTTCAACAGTCAGCGATTTTCGATGCGAATTCCCTCCCCATCGTCCCATAATTCCGTTATTTTTGCCCTTAAACCTTCTTTATAACGCCGTTATTCAATTATTTTATCCTTTGTTTCTTTTTTTCCTGAAACTTTTGTATTATTATTATTATTATTACTATTATTATTATTATTACTATTATTATTATTACTATTATTATTATTATTATTATTATTATTATTATTATTATTGTTGTTGTTTAATTAATATCGTAGTTGATATACGCTGATGCGATTAATTTTCACTTAATTGCGGTTAAAGTAGTATTTGTTCGAGAGAAAAACCCTGGATTTGGTTTTTATTATAATTATATTTTTGAGACTGTTTTTCGCATTGTAATAGCTAAGTCTGTAACTAAATTTTGTAACTAAGTTTTGACCTTTACGGAGGTCAAATAATTTGTAATCTATATTATAATAAGAGAGCCGTCCGTCTGTCTGTCTGTCCGTCTGTCCGTCACACTTTCAGAAATTGTGAGAAAAAATTGTGAGAAAAATATTCAGAAATTGTAAAAAAAAGTTCAGAAATTGTATTACGGGCGGCAATGTGAAGCTCAAGATTTTCATGACTGTGTTCTTTTCTGTAGTTTAGCAATGGGGGAAGGGTGAGGGTGGGGGGAAGGGTGGGAGTGGGGGGAAGGGTTGGGGTGGGCGGAAGGGTGGGGGTGGGGGTAATGGGGGATGGGTGTGGTAATGGGGAGGGGTGGGGGTAATGGGGGAGGGGGTTAGCCCCCAAGTTGTATGAATGGGGGTGAGGAGGTTTTGATACCAGATTCAGAAATGTTGACACAATGTGAAGCTCAAAATTTTCACGGCTGGGCTCTTTTTTTGTAGTTTAGCCTGTCTAACCGTCAGCGAAGTGACGGGAACTATACTAGTTTTAATAAAGAGAAGTACTGATAATATTCTTAAAATAAACGAACGATCTTTAATAAGTAGTATTGAAAATAAGATGAACTTGCGTAAAACCTACGCAATAAGGTGAACCAGAGCTTCGATACAATTTTCATTAAAGGTAATGAATGCGTTGCGTCAAAATTAATCCCCAGTCTCGTATCGTCACTTTTAAATAATTTTAGGAAATTTAACATATGTTAAGTAACTATAAATGCATCTCCCTGTACGAGACCCAGGAATCTATTCTGTTTAGGAGTGTTAGCCTTCTAGATCGATTGCTATAGGTAAAAATGCATAAAATCTAACGCGGCCATTTTAGATTTCGTGGTGTGGCGCTAACAGAAAAGGGGTACGTGGAGTTAATTTTCACCACTCTTGGCTCGGAGTGGTGGGTAAAATTCGTAGACTTTCTTCGCCAATTGACTCTTCCTGACCAATTAAATTATCATTTAAATCGTCTGAATTTTATTTTAGAAGTTCCTTAAGTAAAGAGTACTTTAAACTGTAATAATTGCGTAAGTTCACGTTTGTATTTTCCAAAAACTATTCATTGCTGCATAGAAATTATACAATTTCCCAGTAAGCAATATTGTGTTGAAAGACAATGTAAAACTGTTTTACAGTTTTTTTACAGGTTTTTACAGTTTTTACATGTTCTCCTAACATTTTCTTCTGTCTATCTGGTAGTCTCTTTGTTTCTAACAGTTGGTGACCCACGCTGTAAAACGCTTCATATCATTTATCTATAGGTTATACTGTATGTAGTATTATGTACAATTGTACACAATGTACAGGCAGTACAGCAGATATTTTATAAAGTAACTCATATTTGAATTTCTCCCATAAAATCACATATTATTTTCAAATAAAAATAATAATAATAAAGTCAGGAGAGGCAGAAACTAGTACAGCGCTCAGGCCAACTAATGTGGCCCATTGCTATAACTCCTGTATTACTGCTGTATTATTACCAGCATTAAGACCAACTCACACCGGATACTACGCTAGCCTCGCTACGCACACGAGCTCTACTATGTCGTCCTCATACCGGAAGATACGTGGGCCACGCTATGTTTTAATTTGAAGCAAAAATAGTTAGTTTAGCTCCATCATTCAAGATAGCCAGTGGTGTACCTTAATGCGATGGTGGTTGTTTAAAATTATCGAGTGGCATAAAAGAGACATAGGCTCTCTCCCGCGCTCTTTTATATATATATAATATATATATATATATATATATATATATATATATATATATAGATGCAAATCCACAAGGAAAAAGGAAAATAATTCCAAGGTCTTTCGTCTATTCAGAAGTACACCCTGACGAGGTGTACTTCTGAATACACGAAAGGCCTTGGAATCATTTTTCTTTTTTCTTGTGGATTTGCAGCATTCATTCATTTCACGTGTTTAATTGTGAAAGTCATCCCATATATATATATATATGGAGCTATTGAAGAATAGGGACCCCAGCCTTCTTTAGTTAGGCTTATAAGGCTAACTAACGAAAGTATCACGACCTAACCTAACCAATCGTTAGGTTAACTGTAAGCCCTTGACGATTGGTTAGGTTAGGTCATGATATTTTCGTTAGTTAGCCTTATAAAGCTAACTAAAGAAGGCTGGGGTCCCTCTTCTTCAATAGCTCCATATATATATATATATATATATATATATATATATATATATATATATATATATATCATATCAGGATAAAAACGAAGACGTAAAGCAAAAAAGTAATTATATTTGGCTGCAGCCGACGTTTCGGGCAACTGTACCCATCTTCAAGGCCTAATTAATAGAGAGCTAAAATTAATAAATGACACAAAAGACATAAATGACGCGAGTTAAAACCTAAACAAATGTACAAAAATTAAAATTATTCAAATAGAAAATACAAATTAGAAACAAACTCGAACAAGATCAAATCGAAAGTAAAATATATAAATGACAAAAAGAAAGGAATGATAAATGTTAAAACCTAAAACTAAAATCATTAAAAAATAAAACTTAAAAATCCTTCACAAGTAAAAAGTTAAACGGAAAACTACATGAATAAATCGACACACCTGTATTCAAAGAACAGCACACAAGAAACTAAAGCAAAAGGAAGACAAGGTCGTAGAGAAAATTTTGAAGGTAGTTGATCTAGTTAATCGCAGTGGTTCCCAAACTTTTATGGTGGCGCTGAATACAATATTGGCCTGGCCTGGCGACCCTAAACGCTGGTACATGCAATGTTAATGACCAACCATTTGATACGTTGTGTTTATATTCATATAGTTTGATTGAATCAGTCGTTGAGAATTTCCGTCCCGCGACCCTCAGGAACACCTTCCCGACCCTCACTTGGGTCGCGACCATGGGTTTGGGAACCACTGAGTTAATGTATAGGGGTAAAAGCCAGAATCAGTGTTTAGCCTAGGGATCAAAAACTTAATACGTAAAGATTCATAAATACGAAGCGAAGACGAGCATTTTAATGATTTAAGAATTTTAAAATTTTCAAGAGAGACGTCATTCTTACAATTGATGGAATGACTTCTGATAACAGACTGTTCTTTTCTCAACAAAACCTTCCCCGTCCTATGACTAATACCCATATGGTGTGTCGGTTTATTCTTGTAGTTTTCCGTTTAACTTTTTACTTGTGAAGAATTTTAAGTTTTATTTTTTTAATGATTTTAGGTTTAGGTTTAACATCTATCATTCATTTCTTTTTGTCATTTATATATTTTACTTTTGATTTGATCTTGTTCTAGTTTCTAATTTGTATTTTTTATTTGAATAATTTTAATTTTGTACATTTGTTTAGGTTTTAATTCTCGTCATTTATATCTTTTGTGCCATTTATTAATTTTAGATCTTTATTAATTAGGCCTTGAAGATGGGTAGAGTTGCCCGAAACTTCGGCTGCAGCCAAATATAATTACTATTTTGCTCCACGTCTTCGTTTATATCCTAAATGTAAAACTATGTCTCCTTAGGAAGGATCCTATTTCATACATAGTGTATATATATATATATATATATATATATATATATATATATATATATATATATATATATATATATATATATATATATATGTATGAGGAGGAGCTAAGGGCAAGCGCCCGCAAAAAATGTACCCCTATATAAGAGATAGCCAAAAACTTGGTCTCTGAGGCTATGCTATTTTTTTTTAAAGTTTGTGTATTGTGTAAAATGCGTGTATGTGTAGCAGCGAAGAGTAGAGGAAGAAGTGTGTTTGAGAGCATGCTGCTCACAGGGTAAATGAGACACGGTGAAAGATCAGCTAAAGAGGACAATGACAGGAGAAACGGGAGTTCCAGCACTCCCTATTTTCTACCTAACGTCCTTCCCGGAGTACTTCCATGGCCGATTGGTGTCTACAATCTCCTCCTCCAATATATATATATATATATATATATATATATATATCTTTTTGTGGCAATATACTAATTATAATTCAGAATAATAATGTGTGATGTGTGTCGTACTTAACAGTAATGTTTACATAACATTTATTGTAATGTAATAAAATACTTAAAATCCCGATTCAAATTTTCAGCAATTTCCGCCCAGCTGTTGTCCTTTCTTTGTACGTCTCTACTGTATACTCTTCCAGTGTCATGTCATATAAACATGAATGCTTTCTTACTTCTTCAATTAATTCCTCCATAGTATTATCTGGTTCCACGATAAAAATTACACCAATGACAACTAAAAGTAAATTTATCACCCGATACGCGATCAACCACAAGACGGGGATGGGGAGAAACAGACAAACGTTCTACTGCGCATAAGTGACCAAAGCCACATCGAAAAAAATGGCCGGCCAGATAATCGAAAGCTACGTGGCATCCGGTGAGTTGACCTTTATCAGGGTTCGAACTCCCGGCCTCAATATTTTCACTTTGCTTATAGGAAAACGGTGTTACCCACTGAGCTACGGACGATTAATATAGTGTCAAAATGCTGAAGGGGTGCGAGGTAGTGGGTGAGGGGAAAGTGCCAGTGCCAAGGGGATAGAGGTACCTTACACCCCAAACGGTAGAAAATAACCTAAACTTTAAAATAATTGTTGTGTATATATATATATATATATATATATATATATATATATACGAGGTGCGATCTAAAAGTTCCCGGACTGGCAGCGTGGAGCGCTAACAGGCCGTAGTACTATCTTAGGCCGCTAGATAGCGCTAAACAGTTGTATCGTGAAGCAGTGTGCCGAGTGACACGGTGATACACGCACGCGTTTTCTTTTCACGAGCATTTTTGTGCGTTAGTGTTAGTGGTTTTATGCGATTTTTGCGAGAAAGAAATGGCAGACTTGAAGGAGCAGCGCGTGTGCATCAAGTTTTGCTTCAAACTCGGCAAAACTGCGTCAGAGACCCACGAAATGCTTAAACAAGCATTTGGTGATGACGCCATGGGCAGAATCCAGACTTTCGAGTGGTTCTCGCGGTTCAAACGTGGGCAAACGTTGGTTGAGGATTCCGGACGTTCTGGTCGGCCCTCAAGAACCGACGAAAATGTTGAAAAAGTGCGTCAGGCCATCCACGAGGACCGTCGGCGAACGATTAACGACATCTGCAGCATCGTTGGCCTATCGTTTGGTTCATGCCAACGCATTCTCACGGGGGAATTCAACATGAGGCGGATCACTGCCAAATTCGTCTGTCTGTGCAGAAGTTTTTGCCCAAAAACACATGGCAGTGGTCCCCCACCCACCCCTACTCCCCTGACCTAGCCCCTGTGACTTCTTCCTGTTCCCCAAGATGAAGATCCGGCTGAGGGCGACGATTTGACGACATCGAGGAAATTCAGGCGGAATCGCACGAGGTGCTGAACAACATCCCCAAAATGGAGTTCCAGAGGTGCTTCCAGCAGTGGGAAAATCGCTGGGCCCGCTGTATCAACTCCCAAGGGGACTACTTCGAAGGGGACAGCAGTAATTAGAACCTAAGGTAAGCCTACATTTTTTGTCGGTACAGTCCGGGAACTTTTGGGTCGCACCTCGTATACATGTGTGTGTGTGTGTGTGTGACCTCATACTATGAATTTTAGCAATCCCCATTCAAATCTATTTAGGTATAACAGTGATATTACACCATCAAAAGTCGAACCCCCGACCACAGTGTGAGAGTTAAAATGTTTTTATATATATTTTTTATTTTAAACCTAAAATCAGCACGCTGCCCATTGCTACTATGATTGTAGTGCATAGATTCCATGGCAACACTCTTAGGCATAGCAGTATTGTTATAATATTGTTATAAAGTTTCAGACCAACAAAGACCCTAGGATCCACTCATGACTACCTAACTCGTTACGTAATTGTGTATTGTGCTGTCCTCCGTGTGGCGGGAGGACCTACAATTTTACGTGGGTTCCGAACAGGCCTTAATTTTACTACCTTAAATTATACTCAATCTATCAACATATGCGTCTAATCGATTTTTAAACATGTTTATAGACGTGCTACTAATTATTTCTACCGGCAAACAATTCCACCTATTTACTCTTCTATGCGTAAAAAAGTTTTTGGCAACTGCTGTCTCGAACCTTCTACTTGTCAACTTACACCCGTTATTTCTAGTCCTATTATATTGAGATATTTCGAAAAAGCTATCTCTATCTACGTTATCGAACCCATTCATAATTTTAAAAACTTGGATTAGATCACCCCTTAGCCTCCTAGTCTCGAATGTAATCAATTTTAACTCCTTAAGCCTATCCTCGTACAACTTCGACCTAAGCGACGGAATCATCTTAGTTGCTCGTCTTTGAACTTTTTCGATTTTGTCTATATCTTTTCGCATATGCGGATTCCAAAATTAGATCGCGTACTCCAAATAGGGTTAAATAATGATTTATAAAGAGGAACAATAATATCGCGCGATTTGTATTCAAAATTCGGAGCTATAAAACCTAGCACTTTGTTCGCTTTATTGACTGCTGCTATACTTTGTTTCGCCACTTTTAAATCACCAGTAACTATAACTCCTAAATCGTTTTCCTGCTCTACGCTTGCCAACTCCTTCCCTGACATACTATACGCAAAATTACCGTTACGCGAACCTATATGCAAAATTTTGCACTTATCGACGTTAATCTCATTTGCCATGTGACTGACCAATCAACGATTTTATTCAGATCTTCCTGGATTTTACCTCTATCTTCGTCATTAATCGCCCTACCACCCAACTTCGTGTCATCCGCAAACTTTGAGACTGTACTGACTAGGCCGACATCTAAATCGTTAATATATATAAGAAAAAGCAAGGGGCCCAATTCAGAACCCTGAGGAACGCCGCTCGCTACATTAGCCCAACACGACTCCGCTCCATCAACGACCACCCTCTGTTTCCTACCTCGCAACCACTCTTCTATCCAATTTATTACTACACCCCTGATTCCATGAGCCTTAGTTTTTTCAATGAGTCTTTTGTGCGGCACAGTGTCAAACGCTTTTTGAAAATCTAAATACACTACATCAACCGCCCGATGACTAGCGTAAACTTCAACCAAGCTTTGAAAAAATTCTAAAAGATTAGTTAAGCAAGATTTGTTTCGCCTAAAACCATGCTGCGTATTTCTAACCAATTTATACAATTCTAGGTGTTCGACTATACGATCCCTAATTATTGATTCCAGTAGCTTACCTACAACAGACGTTAAACTGATTGGCCTATAATTTCCGCCGCACCTTTATTAAAGATAGGTGTTACATTTGCTAACTTGAAATTATCTGGTACGCACCCCTCAGAAATAGACGCATTAAAATTTTTGTTAGCGGCACAACAATGCTTTCTTTTAATTCTTTTAGTTGTATGGGATATATGGAATCCGGCCCCGGTGATTTACGCATTTTCATTTTATCAATATAGCGCATTACCTCCCTTTCACTAACCACAATATTATCTAAAGTATTACTATTATCAAGAGGTATTATGTCTATGACCGTAGGGATATTCGTTACATCTTCTATAGTAAAACTGACTTAAAAAATTCGTTTAGCAAGGTAGCCATTTGCTTGTTTTCAGAAACTAGCTCTCCGTCAGGACTTTTCAACAGCTCCAAGACACTCTTTACTGGATTACTATTATTGGCGTATTGAAAGAATCGCTTAGGGTTTTCTTTGCCGTCACCAGCTATGGAGATTTCAAATTCGCGTTTGGACTTTTTTATTACACTTTTCGCTTCACGCCTTAGAGATATGTAGTTGTTTCGTAAATTGGCTTTATCGCACTTATGTAGCCTATAAGCCCTATCTCTACTCTTTATAATATCTCCTACTCTAGAAGTAAACCACAAGGGCTTGTTGTTTACTTTCGCACGCTTAATCTTGTACGGTACACATTCCTCATTTATAGTCCTAAATACTGTTTCAAACGATTCCCACATTAGTTTTGCGTTGGAGATCTCCAGTACGTTTTCCCAATTACGTGTGACAATTTATTTCGAAATTTACAAAAGTCTGCTTACTGAAAGTTAGGAATTTTAGTCGAGTTAGCTGGTTTCGAGTGACTTACTGAGAGGACAAACTCTACCATATTGTGATCGCTATTGCTTAACGGTTCTATTACTTGAAGATCCGTGATTAGCCTATCATCCGTAATTATTACTAAATCTAAAATACTGTCCAACCTCGTAGGTTCCCCAACCTTTTGAATAAGAAAGCTATCCTCGAGAAAATTAACTAAACGATTACATTCCACGTCACCCTGCATTGTATCGTAATTCGCGTTGGCGCAATTAAAGTCACCCATAACTAAGGCCTGCTCACTACCTATTATTATCTTTAGTTCACGCTATAACGCTTCGTCCGATCAGCTGTTTGATTACGGAGCCTATATATAACCGCAACAAGTTTGAAATCATTCAATTTAAGTTCTGCTATAGTCGAATCTATCGGTTCTGGAATTGTGTGCTTTACTTCTATAACGTTCGCAATATTATCTTTGATATACAACATAACACCATCTCCTCGCCTACCTATTCTGTTTTTAACAAAAAGTCTATAACCTCTAATTTGATACTCCCCTACAAAGTCACGTGTTTCAGTGCTAAGCCACGATTCATTTATCACAATCAAACCATAGTCTTTCCAAGCAATTAAAGAAAAAAATTCGTTTATTTTATTTCGTAGGCTATGAGCATTTAAGGGTAGAACCTTCAAAATTGTTTGTAATTGCGATACATTCACGAGCGCAAGGGAAATTTGAGGAAATTATGCCGGGACCGTTCGAGTTACGGCAGCCTGAAAAGAAGAGACAGTATTATGAAATAGTCTTCTTAAACGCGCAGTTCCAACGTCATTAAGATGAAGTCCATCTCCGAGGAACAAGTCCCTCCTGCCGTAGAAACTGTTCCAAAAATTGACAAGATGCACTCCTTCCTGTTGGCAAAGAGACTTTAGGTTATTGTTGATATAGGTCGCCTTGCTGTAGAAATCGCGACGTTGGATAATTATGACACCATCGGAAGTCGAACCTCCAACCGAAATCTTTATAGTACAATAATTCGTTTATGCAAGAGATAAAACTCAAACCAATTCACAAATCATTCCGGTTGACCATCATATTCTCCAGACGCATACATAGACATAATTTAAAAATGAGTGAGGAGTAAGTAGAAACACATCTGCATACAATATTTATTAACATGTCAAGACATTGTTTTTATTAGTATACTCACAAATAATGGTGGAAATTGTTACATTCTCATTGCTTTGTATAATATATAAAATTCTTTTTAGAAATAATGCCCTGTTTAATGTATGAGTCTTTCTACAGTATACTCGATAAAGTAGAGAGCTTTAAGATCATTTAGGATTATTTTTCTTCCTACCTTACAATTGGACGTATCATTTTTAAAATTCTTAATCTTTCAACATATAGATTCAAAAGCTTGCTCGAGTACACTGTCGGAAATTCCAATATTACCAAGAAAAGTAAATGTGTACACAACACAACACGCTCTAAGTGAGCATTTATTCTCTTTTCACCAGTTTTTCCAATTGAAAACTGTTCGGAGTTCATATCAATGTATAAGGAAAGCTTCTAAATTGTAGCAACAGTTAGCATTGGCGGATCTAGCCCCAACGTTTGGGGGTCCCAAATCTAACGTAACTATGAGATGGATATTACAGGGCGGCCATATAGTCTGGAAACATAGGATATATTACGATAATTCTTTTTCTCCGTTGTACAGTGCTTATAAGCAGTCTCACGCCTCTGTCTCGTCCCAAGCTCGTCTGTTATATAAAATGGGCAGTCCTTATGGCAGCGGAGGTGTGTTCGGATTGGTGCACATAACTGCTCTAACCCAATCAATGACGTCCATTATTACGTCACTTCTGCTACATTTTAGTGTTTAAAATACAAATGATTAAGAAGCAGAATGACCAAGTTTCGGGATGTTGGGATGGTTATGGAGCAATTCTAGTCATCATAATATTAGCTCGGCATTACATTATACCGTCTCAATATATACTGTAGACTATAGAGAACGACTAATTCGGCAAATATCCGAAATCATGGCATGATACCTGTTATTTTGACGCAGGTCTAAATTATTTGCTCAAATGCAATGATTGATATTAAGTAATTGTTGGGAATTGTTGTCAATATTGTTGTTTGTGATACATATCCTACGTGAAGAATCTAATGACCAAATTCCTCAGTGAACCTCTCACGCGCTCGCATTTCGAGGAAGTCACGGTCGTCTCACTAATAGATAGTTTATCCATTGATTTAAGTGGTAACCTATTCCATCTTATGAAAGTCATTAGTCTAAAGCAAGACTGGTGGGCCGTGAATCAGAGAAATTTGCATTTGATTTTTTCATCGTAATTATTACGTAATATAGTATACTGTATATAGTAGTAAGAGTTTATTGGTAGCATATCATATGACAATTCCCATAAACATGTGATGGCCTCGATGTTGCCAGTTTTTTTTTTTTCTGAAACTATTACCTTCTCATAGTTTGTTTCAACAATGCATATATTATCATCTCCACGAGCGCAGACATTGCAAGAAAAGATTCTAACTAAGGATAAGTAAAGTTCTTTCATGGTCACAATATATACTTTTATAGATGTCAAACATAAAAATATAATAAAATTCTATATTAACATAAATATATATTCGATACACATTTACGTCATGGCTTTAACATCAGTATTTCATATAGCTTCCTCCGGCATCAATAATTTCTTGCAATCGTTGCGGCATAGAAGAGGCCAGATTGTAGGGAATGTTTGGTGTTCGGCGTAAGCTCTCCCAACTATTCCTCGTGTGAGCTAAAAGTGCTTCAAATGTTCTTTCATTGCGTTGCTCCCATTCGTTAATCATTATTGCCCAAAGGTTTTCAATTGGATTCATATCAGGAGAACGTGGTGGCAGAATTAGATTAATAATCTCTGGGTGAACTTCGTACCACGCTCTCACAACGTTACTCCTATGAATGGGACTGTTATCTTCCATTAAGTAAAATGGTTCTGGCGCTGGAACCAGATACGCACGAACACTGGGTAGCAGCACCTCTTCCAGTATCTGGCAATTTGCTGTCCTGTAAAGCGTCCATCTACTTGAGTCAATACTCCGACACCATAGCCAGACATCCAGCCCCACCCAACCTCGTTTCCTTCGACATAGCAACGCTTACCTCCATCCTCATTCCACTTCCTTCATTAAACCTATTATCGCTTTTACTCTCCCTTCCTTCCATCCTTCAATGCCAGCGTTCTTAAACCTAGCACATAAATTATATAATATGGAATCTAACACCTTAGATCTCTACGCATTCATGTTACTTGAAGACGCCTGTGTCTTAGGGGAATCTAAGTGTTGAGAGTGGGCTTGAGGGGTAGTCTATAGATTATTACAGATGACCTTGAACGCTCCAACTATTTAAAAATGATTATTTATTATGCACATCATATGGCATAATACACACATGAATTTAAGTATCTCTTACACTATAGGAATGGAATTGAATCCTAGCAGAGTTAAAAAGTCGCAAAATATGATAGATTAGTTTGTATTAAGAGGTTACTAAGAGAAAAGGATTTGGGATAGAGCGGAAGGCAGAGAGTATATTTTCCCCGAGTTTCGGTTATTATTATTAACGTTATATGGATACATTGCCGATGTCCCTGCTGAAGACCTCTGATGAGATGCGGTGTGATCAGAGAGAGAGAGAGAGAGAGAGAGAGAGAGAAGAGAGAGCTTTTAAATCACACCTTTTAAATGGTTTCTGGGTAAGGGCTTCACGTACGTTATTTTAGTCCAGGGTAGTTTATGTGGTGTTAACGTAACTTGCACTTGGGACTGTTAATTTTAAGACAACTACCATAGCTGGGACTGAGACACGTTATCCCCTGCATACTCTATATATCTATATACAGTATGTCTCTATATAAATAGATAGAGTGATCAACCAAAGATAATGTGGACGTCATTGATGGGGTTAGAGCAATTATGTGCACCAATCCGAACACACCTCCGCTGCCATAAGGACCGCCCATTTTATACCTAACAGACTAGCTTGGGACGAGACAGAGGCGCGAGACTTCTTGTAAGCACTGCACATTATCTTAATAAATCCTTAATACGATCCTATGTTTCCAGACTTTATGGCCCACTCTCTCTCTCTCTCTCTCTCTCTCTCTCTCTCTCTCTCTCTCTATATCTATATATATATATATATAATATATATATTAGGCATACCAGAAATTTCTTTTCCTCACGTCTATCTCATTGGCTTGAAGATGTAAACAAGGTGGTAAAATCCAAACACATGGGCAGGAACAAGCCCGTAGAAAATGCAGATTTTACTTTGTCTCCAGATAGGTTCGCGCCAAACAATCATATCACCAGAGCGTCGGTAAAAGTGCGAGTCCACTTCAATTCGCTCATTCCTCACTCCTCAATTTTACATCCCGCTCTCCGACCTTCGTCGCTAAACTCCACTCGATCACAGCCGGCCCGCCGAATTTCGAAACTCAGCTTGATCCGACACGAAGTATATCTCTGTTGCAGGCCTACAACTATTTCGTTTCCCCGGCGTAGTAACATCACTTCTGAAAAACTCAACCGGGCCTCGAGTCTCGTCATTCAGCCGACTTAGAGTTACCCCCGTCTTTTTTAGCCTATCTTCATCATCAAGAACCAGGTCTGTAAACCTCGCATAGGCCACCAGCTCACTTGGCCTATAGCGTTTTATTCCGTCATGTTAAACTACTTTGTATAGCCAATAAACTCAACACACTCTCAGCCTAACCGAATAGGCTCGCTGAAGTGTTTTCATACCGTTAAATCGAATTCACATTTTTACGACCGCAAGTAGGCTTATTCGTTGTTGTGTATCAATACCATATATTCGTTACCTCAGTTATTGCCTTTAATGCCTTTGTATCATTTAATTCCTGACCTATGTAAAATCATTCCTTATTGTCCATACTCGTTCATTGTAATATTGCTAAATTTCTGTATAAATAATTGTTAAGCACTATAGACAAATAATTAATTTATTTTTCCAATAAACTAAACTACAAAGTCATTTCTGTCTCCTTCATTAAATATTGTTTATTTGGTCGAAAGACCAAATTGGCGACCCTGTAAACATTTCATTTTTACTTAATTACTTTATTATAGTGAGCCTACCGTTGCAGGACTCAGATATATATATATATATATATATATATATACACCTTAACCTAATATATACAAGCAATGCTGCAAATTATCCTATTTATTTTATCGCCTTGTATTGTATTGCCTTGGCCAAATTTCTACAAAAAATTATTCATAAAAAAAATCTCTATTTATCTTCCTATCGTTTCCCAATCCCTAGTACAGGGCTGAATGTTACTGTTTGCAGCACATCGTCGGCAGCAGCGGACGCCATCACTGAAAGTTTCTCCCTTCCTTACCCCTGCCTCCATACTCTAATGCCTACTTCCTTATCCTACGGACCATGGCAAGAATAGCCACTGAATAAGGTTGGAAGCCATGATGTAGTACAGCAAACAAACAATGGAAGCACAAAGCATTTGCGTCGTGACAAAGACAAACTGATTAGAGAAAAATCTGGCTGGATACAGTGAAAAGAGTCAATAGCATTTCAGATCAGAACTGCCAAGTCAAATTACCGTGTCACTAAATCTATGTTAAAAAGCTGAAAATCGCTAGATTCACGAGACATGTTATAAAATATTAGGACGTAAAGATATCCAACAAACACAAGTAAGTGACCAATGTACAGATTTCAGGTAAATAGAAAAAAAGATATACATATATATATATATATATATATATATATATATATATCATTTTTACAGGTAACATGAAGAAAAATGGAAGGGTTGGAAAAAGTATTTATGTGGCCTTTCGGGAGGGGTGGGACCAAAGTGGTGTTAGCTCCACCTTTATCAGCTTTTGGGGTTCCATGGCCCCTTTGACCCCCCTTTAGATCTGCTAATGACAGTTAAAGCTTATCTAAAGAAAAATGTTTAGTAACGTTCTAGACCAAAGCGTCCCAAAGCGAGTGGTACTTTTCGGGGAAAGTGTCTTCGAAATATTCTATAAGCTCCATTCCGTTCTCACCTTCTTCATCACTACACTTCATAAATTCGTCAATTGAAAATGTATAGGCATGTTCGAGAACGGTGTCAAAATAACCCATATCATCAACTCGAGCATTCAGTAATGGTTTCAGGTTGAAGAAGGCAACTATTTCAAACAGTCTGTTATTAACATTGTTTTTTACTGAAGGTTTTCAGATTAGTTTCCACATCAATCGTGTTTCAACGCAGGGTTGATTCGTATCGCAGCTAACAGTTAACATGCAAATAATGCAGTAAATGGGGGGGGGGGTATCATTGATCGTTATTCTTGTTGCACTTGTGGTAGCTGGTACTTTATAATTCTCGGCCGACCACTTCTCAACCAACATAAAGATATTTGACATATCATCAACGCTCAGATAAATAACATTACGTTTGGGGGAGTGTTTATGTTTATAATTTGTTCCGAACATATAATTAATTTCGCCACTGCTACGTTTAAACATTCTCCCTGATTTCAAAAAAGTCACAGCGTATTGAACGTTAAGGATACTGCTTAGCCGTAGCTCCAGCTTTCTTTGTTATTGTAGGTGCAGGTTTTTCTTGGTGGTACTGCTGTGAGGAGGTTTCTGGATGGCACGTCACGATGCTCCAAGCTCAGGTGCTGGTGTGAGGCGGACTTCAGTTCATGACGCAGACCTGTTGGTGAGTCATACGTCTTTGGTGGTTTGACGACTCGGGACTCGCTAGACAAAACATGTAAGGATATGCTTCAACATGAAAACATAGTTTCGGGCGGGGGAAAAACACAAACCAACTTACAGTGTTGGGCGCATTACTTTTTTAAAGTAACGGCGTTACCGTTACCGTTACTTGCAATAGAAAGTAACGTCATTACCGCTACAGTTACTTGCATGGAAAAGTAATGTGTTATAATTACCGTTACCGTTGCCGTTACTTTTATAATAAACTAGAAAATATAGTATCTCTCAATATAAGAATATGATATATCTTCATCGCAATTATAAAAGAATTTCTGAATATCGAGCAAATACTTAATTAAGGTCAGATATATAATACAGTGAAGCAATACCTGATATATAATACAATGAAACAATATCTGATATATAATACAATGAAACAATACGGGTCAATACCTGATACTTAAATAATAAGCAATTCAATTTAACAATTTTACCATTTGAAATAATATTAATAGCGATCAATAGATCTTTAGTAAAAAACTAAAAATGTAAAATAAAATTGCTCTTTGCACTTAATATTACAAAAACGAAAATTATTGAACAGAATACACTAAAATAAATCGTGAATAAAAAATTACAAAATGCCTAATGGATTAATGGATTATTCATTTAAAAAAAATAGAAATCTTAAAATAAAGTAACGAATAATGACTAAAAATGGAATGAAAAGTAATGGGGTTACCAATTTCGTTATAATATAAATAAAATAACGGTGCTACCGTTACCGTTACAAAATAAGTAACGGCATTATGTAAAGCCGTTACAAGTAACGGCGTTACTCCCAAGACTGCCAACATAAAACGTTAAATGAATCGATGGTAATTTAATTAACATTGAGAGGATCTATTAAAAAAATAGATGTGTCCATACCGTTCCACTCCGGAGACAAAAGGTATTCGTCACCAAGTTTCACTAAAAAGGTGCACAAGCCTTTAGCCGTAACCTCACTAGACACCTCATCGTGATAAACGCTGATGTAGCGGTAAAAATATTTCAAATTAGCGATGATCACTAGGTTAACGTTTTTTGTTGCGGGGTGTAATCGGTGAGGTGTAACATGGCGTAATAAGTTTTGTCGTCCCATTCGTCAGCGAGTTTCAAAATCCAGAGTATGATTTTCTTCACTGAATGTCGGGTCTTTCACTTCACTTTGGCTATATTCTTTAACACAGCTTAAATTCGATACATACTCCAAGATGTCTTTAGCATTACGAATCCCTTTGTTAGAATAGCCATTAAGCACTTGAGCATCCTGGGTCGTCATCCTTGAGTCGTCATCCTCACCTAAACATAGCGAATGATGATGAAAACGGTTTGTTAGCGGAGTTTATACAGCATGACCAAACAGGAAATCCAAATCAAGCACGGCTATTCGTATTCTCACCCATACACTCGGAAGAGGCTATACATCATACGCACAACCTAACGCGCAAAATAATTTATTTAAAGTACACGAGTTAAATAAATTCTCTAATAAATACTTACAAGTAAATAAACATTCAATAATAATAATAATAATAATAATAATAAGAAAATAAACGATTCAAAACTCTAAAATAATAATTTATAAATAAATGAACGGTAAAAACTTTAAAAAGGATATCAATAAATTAAGTAAAAAAGTGTACGCCGATTAATCACTCCCCGGAAACAAAAGGGAACAGTATTATAGGTTCCGGGTAATCGATATGACTTCCTGTAGGTATTACAACACACCTTCGTCCCTCTAAGCTTCTTCACACCACTTAGTTTCTGAGCGCAAAAGTTATGCGTTCCCACAACCAGGTGAGGACCGCTGTTTGTGTTTTCTGTAATTTTATAACAGTTAAAATTTAAAGTGTACAGTGTAGCGTAATGCCCTTCACCACGGAAGATGTGGTCAACATCAATCATGAAATTCGTCAGGTTGAATTTGACCTATTCTGCATCGATTCCTCAATACATGAGAGGGTATAGTCAGTATCATCCTCCACCAGGTGTCTGTAGGGTATAACTACCCAGAACAGATCGTTGTCCTCATCATTAGGCTCAGAACCAAATGCCAGCTTTACCCAATACCTATGCCTCCCACACCTCATTACGTTAAAGGGCATATGTGACGATGCATCGAACTATATTGCGAAGACCTTGTGCGAAGCCATCAGCATAAACGATCTGAGGATCAACCCTAACGCTGTATCTGTTCGTAAGCAGTACGGATGTGTTGCTCACATTGTGTAACAATTTGATTGATACACCGCCGTCTGAAGGATGAGTTGTTATTGTGTGGGATGTAGATGCCTCAGAAGAAGAAAGGTCTTGGTGTACTGTTGAGGATGTTGAAGGTTGAGGTGACACGGAACCATTTAAGTTCTGTGATGCGTTTGGGTTTGGTGATGAAGGGGTTGGTGTTAGTGGCGACAACGTGTCCTCAGAGCTTCACGACTCCAAATTTGGACGTTTTCAGAGCATACCTGATGTGGAGGGCTTTCCATAATCCTCCACCAGTGGTCACTTAACTCCTTGCTGGTTCCTCGAGTGCGTCTTCCTACATCCGAGAGGGAGGTTTCCAGCCCGGTCCCATGATCTCGCCCATCATCAGCCGAGGAATTTGGTTTCATTGAGGCGTCTTGAGTTCTTTCTGAAACCTTATTAAGTTCTATAAGTTCTTGTTGGTTGGAGATACCATTCATCATTCTGGAAAAGAAGGACAAGAGAAGATAGTGAATATAAGGAAGATCTTTCAAAAATCTTTATATTTGGTAAAAACTGCTTAAGAGCGTGCCACAAAAAAGATGAATCTCTAGAAATTCACTTCAGAAGTCCATCAACGTGTACTATAAGTGGTACCAAAGAGTGTGGTAAAACTGTGCTTATGCTTAAAGTTATTAAAGATAAAGATGCATTGTTTTCAAAGCCTGTACACACCGTTATATGGTGCTTAGCAGCCTATCAGCCTATTTTTTACAATTGCAAAGATGTTGTCTTATTCCTTAAAGGGATTAATTTTGGTTCATTAAAGAATGATAAACATACGGTGATTGTGAATGATGATTTTATGCTAGAAATGAATAAAACGATTACTGAGACGTTTACAGTATTCACCCACCATCTTAAAATAAGCGTGTTCTTCATCAATCAAAATCTATTTTTCAAGAAGTAGTTTATGTGGGATGTTATTAAACACGCAGTATCTTGTCTTATTCGATCAACGTGGGACTGTATCGCAAATAGGTATAATAGTAGGTCAAATGTTTCCAGGGCGGCGTAAGGTTTTTTTGGAAGTTTATAAAGAAATAACAAGTCAGCGATACGGGCATTTGCTCTTGTAACATTTACGTTATTACAAGAACAGAATGCGAACACTCGCTCGTAAAAGATAAGCTGTATCAAAGAAAAAATGTCTTCTCAAAAAGGTGGATCATTCCTACCAGTCCTATTTTCAGTTTTAGCCTCTTTATGTCTAGTTTTTATATTACGAAGAAGGTTGTAACGCTACCTCACGAGGTGTACATTTACTACAAAATACAAAGAAGCATGAAACATCTCTAGATCACGGTAAAAACAGACCCAAAAGAATGTACAGCGAATTGATGATATATATTAAATAAACAATTACATCCTGATGAGAAAGAATTTTATACCAAGAAGCTCTTCAGAAATTTCTTCAAGATATGAATACTATAAGAAATCCATGGAGCTACCCATAGTTATCAAACTTAGTGACGATACTGTGCATGTGACGAACAACCTGAACACAATGATGGGAACTCCCATCACCTTAAGCAAGTGCTAAAAATAGTCTTCCTAATACATTGAAGAATAAAGTTCAATCTTTTTAATCTAATGAGTGGTGGGTGATCCAATTATACAATGGTCTAACACAGGTGAAGTTATTGTTGAAGGTTCAACGGTATCGGTCCCTATCGGATTCGAACACTATTGATATCATCCATGATTTGGTGAGAAAGTAGGAGAGACCACCCACACAAGGTAGGATCATATTAAAATAAGATTACAACAAATTAACATTCCAAAATATTGATTGGTAATCAAAACAAAATAAAAGCTCTGGAACAGGCAACTCAAACCTTGCATCAGTGTACCCCTCCAACAGGTTCACCTCGTTAAAGACTTTTGAAAAAGAAAAGAATCGTCAATATTCGCCCCTATCCACACACTTCTAAAATATGTAAATGGCTGACGCATTAGAGAATTCCCAGTAATGGGGTTGAGAGGCTCTACAGAGGTACTTATGCTGAAGGGGTAAAGAACAGGATACTTATACACTTCATGAACCTGTGCGAAGAATATTTAAAACTGCTAAACAAAAATACCATCATTAGACACTCTATGGCAGGCAGAGTTGACTGATATGCAAAGGTACTCGACGTATAATAATGGTTACAGGTATATTCTATTTATAATTGACGTCTTCTCCAGATATTTATGATTGTACCTCTTAAAAATAAACGCCAGACACAGTTGCTAAAGATACAAAGTCTTTGATGTTAAAGGAAAATAGAATCCCAGCCTATTTCTGTACATATCTAGGGAAAAAGTTTATAGGGCGTTCTTTTCCGATATGTTGGCGGAATTTAATATTAGTTATTATAGCAGCAACTCAGTGAATAAAGCGTCATTATCCGAAACGGTGCAGCGAACCATCGAGGAGCGTATGCATCAGTATTTTATGCGCAAAAATACTTACGGGTACATAGACATTCTAAGTCAGTTAGCATCATCCTACAATCGCTTTTACTGTATTATCGTATCACTGCAACATCTAATAGAGGTTTTAAAAGAGGCGTGTATAAAGAACCGAAAAATAGGACCAGAACATCATCCTCGGTAGAATGTTTCAAAGTCCTTTGGAAACCGTTGATTATGTACGTGTTTCACGACCAGGGGGAAAGTTCAAAAAAGGTTTTGAACAAGGATGGACACAGGAGAATTTTAATGACTGGTCCATCAAACCTAAAAAGGGTGGTTATGTAGTATGTTGAAAACCTAAATGGTGAAAAACTTGAGGGCGGTTTCTATGGCGAGAAACTTCAGAACGTTACGTTTAATTTAGTGAAAAAGACGTTTAAAATTGAAGAAATCTTTGAAAGCAAAGTTTAGGAAAACCAAAAATGTACTTGGTAAAATGGCTTGGTTAAGCGCGCTCCTTAGTTTCGGTGGGTGCGTACCCGACAATACTCTGGTCAACTTCTTCACAACAGATCTGCATAGGCTGATCGATTTGGAACGTGAGTCATACGAGGTAGTATTGTGTGACTTTCAACTGAATGTCAAGCTTTTAAGCATCAAGGAGAAACAAGTAGTTTTTAATGTTTTTAAAAAAAATTATGAAGTTGAGAAATGGGGTGAGGTAAAGGATAAAATCATGCGTTCAGCGTGGAACGGTGGTGTATAATACTATAGCACCGAAATAACACTATGCCCCGCCCATTATGACAGCACGGAGGACATTGTAAGAGATCTAAATACTGTAAGTGCTTGGATAAATCTAAACTTACAATTGATTTAGTTTTCGAAGTTATACGCGTAACATGGATTTCAGGATCGGAACATGCACTATAGCTAAGATCAGAGACGGAGAGAAACATTGGGGACAAAAAGTGTTAAGGATTCTACTGAATGGAAGATACAACTTAGTTTTCCAAAGAGATACTTTTCACGAAATACAGGATGATAAAATCACTCGCACGGTTCCCGAAATATGTTTAAACTAGGCTGAGGTCGGTGAAGAGTGCTCTAACCCTGAGATAACTCACATTATTGAGACATATCTCAGTGTGCGACGCGTAAAATTACCGCAGTTAAACAAATGGAGATTGAAATATTATTGTTAAGATCGACGGCTAAATATCCTATAAAATGTACCCAACCCAAAAGGTTTACTGTCATGTCTCGTTTATCCTGTAAATAGCGAGACAATATTGTGGTGGGAAATTTAACACAGAGAATACGTGTGGTAATGGCCAACCATGACACTGTTTCAGGTAAATATAAAATTCATCATTCAAGTTTGAAAATTTGAACTTGAAGAGTATGTCACTGTTAGTGAATGGCGCCTTTGTCAGTAAGAATTTAGAAACACAATGCTCCACTGATGAAATTTCAGTGTTCCTGTGCCTTCCACAATTTATTCCTTGGTATAAACGGCTGTAACGATGTTGGAATAGGTGTATCATTGGACGACTATATAAAAGGACTAATGTCTACGCCTTCGACATTTCGGCTGATCACTGTTCGGATGCTTGCACGCATTTAAATCCTCAAAAACAGGAGTATTTGGTGTTGAAAATAGAGCTTAGGAAACCTTTATGTAATCATATCAGTGAACTACTCCATCTAGAATCGCAAGGCTTGATTGAAATTGACTACTTTGGATCAGTGATAACGGAGTTTTAATGTATGGCCTCACAATCCAGATGGTTATGAAGAAGGAATACTTTACGCGAAAAACTTTCAAGTGCTGAATCTTCTCAAGAAAAAAAATCAGTCAGATTTATACTTAATCGATAGGATCGTGAATTCATTGGTGGTGTGCAGTTCAGAAGGAGACAGCAAATATGCTGCAACTATGGCTCTCTTGGGAAATCGCCGTTTCATGACCCAAGTATCTCGAAATTCTTAAAACAATAAGCATCAAAATATTTTTTATCTGTATTCTCTGCATGATTGAATTAATGTAACATTTTAAAATCTATTTGTACATCATTGTGACTTTTTCTAATAAATGAATATCTGATTTTCTGTATTAATTTTTAAGAAAACTTGCACATCCAAATAGAATTTCACCGTAAGCAACCAAAAACCTGATTTTATATAAACATGTATAAAAAGTTCGATTTTGATTCAACATTCAAAAATATTAATTTTTTCTGAGAAAGAAATATTTTATATTCGGTTGGTATTTTCCGCACAAATGAAAAGAAAAATAATGGGTAGATACTTACATGGCATCGGTATTATTCGATTCTCTACTACTTGTCCAAAGTGCTCGCAAGCGTTGGCGTTGTGATAAACAGAAAAAAATTATGTAGAAAAAGTTTTGTTGTTTTTAAAACCTAGTAAATAAATCCATTTCATACATTTAAACAAATGTTAAAAACTTGTATAGTATCTTGACTCAAAATGTGGTGTACTGGATCTGCTGAACGCACAAGTTCTACATCTGTACTAAGATCAGATACGTGGACAGATATTGGATCACTTGTGCACCCAAATCCGGCACACTGCAACATTCTTCCATCTGATTGCGAGTCCTATAATAATTAAATCAAATTATCATAGAATCAAATTATTATATCAAATTATTCTGTTCCGGTTTTAAAATTTTATTACAACAAAACCAAAAGAGGTAGAATAATGCAGTTTTTTGCATTTTGTTGTTTAACTAATGAAATTTTTTTCTTGATTTACAGGTTGTAATCCGAGTGCCAAGTTGCTGTTGATAGAAGCTTGAAAGAAAATGG
>JAJOZX010002357.1:282500-500000 GCA_023014485.1 Bathynomus jamesi | reverse complement strand
GGTTACATTTACCCAGATGAAGTTAAATCTGATATAATGATATGGAAAAAAATCATGTGTTAAATAATTACTTCACAACCTACAGACGGCTGAATCTACAATGAATCCACAAGTGAACTATTTATTATTTTGTTACCCCTCAATAAATATAAAACAAAAATAAAAAATATATATACGCCTCGGTGTATATATATATATATATATATACACACACTTCGGTGGTTTAGTGGTTAGCGTCGCTGACTATGAATCCATCGGCCCCGGGTTCGAGACCCGGTGACAGCAGGTGGCGTGCAGCAAAACCCAGCTGTTCATCTTTTCACACAATAAAGGAAGTAGTTGGTAGATAAATGGGTACCCTTGGTAGCCTAGTGGTTAAGACGCTGGGCTGCTGGTGGGGCGTCGTTCGGATTCTACGTTAAAATGTAGGTCTAAGGTGCAGTGTAAAGTTTGATCTTCGTCAGAATTAACAACTCGGGCGGAAGCAAACCAAAGGTTTATACGTGTAACGTGTGCAAAGAAATGATCAGCATCATCCAGCGCCATGTACTTTTCTGTGCATAGGACCACAGCAGTCATGCGTAGATAATTACGAGATATACGTGTATACTGTATATTCTCTAAAAAAAAAAAAAATCTGCACCTTATCACAAAGTGGACTGTTTTTTTTTTTTGTTTAAACGAATTATTGTACTACAGTATACAGATTGAGGTCGAAGGTTCGACTTCCGATGGTGTAATATCGCTGTTATGCCGAGGACAGTGTTGTCGTGGAATCTATAGGTGATTTTAGGCTTCAAAAAGATAAATAATAAAATATATATATATATATATAATATATATATATATATATATATATATATATATATATATATATATATATATGAACATTATTTCACGAAAGGAATACGTGAATAATATTTATGATAAAATAACCACGAAGGAAAAGATGCACCATTTTGTTTTATTTTTCTTTCGTCGTTATTTTCATAATATATATATATATATATATATATATATATATATATATATATATATATATATATATATATATATTTTAGCTTTCATATTGAGGTCGGTGGTTCGACTTTCGATGGTGTAATATGACTTATACCTAAGACAGCTTTGAATGGTGGCTGCTAAAGTTCATAGTATGACGTCACACACACACACACCACACCACACACACACACACACATACATATATATACGAGGTGTGATCAAAAAGTTCGGTAAATAGTCCCGCAACTAATGAACGCTTGTCACTAGGTGATGTCAGTGTGTATGGCTGATGACATCATCTTGGCCACTTGCTAGATGCCAACAAACACCATTCAACTACGCACCACTGCGCCGTGTCATTACTTTCTGTGAGGGCGTTTTTGTGGGCGTTTTTGTGGCGTCTGGCGATTTTGCAGAAAATGTCGAAATTTGAGCAACGTGCAGACATCAAATTTTGTTTTAAACTTGGTAAGACGGCTACAGAAACGCACGGAATGCTTGCAGCTGTCTACGGAGATTAAGTTGTTACAAACAAGACTGTCTGCAAGTGGTTTCGAAGGTTTCGAGAAGGAAATGAGTCTTTGGAAGATGTGAAAGAAGTGGTCGTTCGTCCGTCTTGTTTGTAACAACTTCATTTCCGTTGAATGGTGTTTGTTGGCATCTGGCAAGTGGCCAAGGTGATGTCATCAGCCATACACACTGACATCACCTAGTGACAAGCGTTCATTAGTTGCGGGACTATTTACCGAACTTTTTGATCACACCTCGTATATATATATATATATATATATATATATATATATATATATATATATATATATACAATTTTTTATTTTTAAGTTTAGGTTAGGTTACTCTATATTCACTTTTGTACATTTGGCGAGGAAACCACTCCCACCCCACCTAGCACTGGCACTTCCCCTCCCACTCTCCACTACCTTACTCCCTCTACTACCACGCACCCCCTCGGTATTTTTGCAACTATACTACTGGACACTGTCTTCGAAAAGGGAAGTCTTTACATTTGAAATTCTATTTCCTTTTGGCTGTGCTTCCGAAATTTCGTCAATAAGTTCTTTGGTGAGGTTAGAGTAGGTTAGGTTAGGTTAAGTTAGGTCAATTTAGATTTGGATTAATTTATTAGCTCCGATACCATTTTTCGTCGAAGGAATTATATATAGGGCCTTCTCTTCGTTTATGATAAATCTTGCATTGTTTCTAGGTAAATAGTAAAGATGAACAAGAAATGTAGCATTCTATAATACAAGAAGGGTTTTTATACAACTTTTCCCATGAGATGCTCAGTTAGGCCATTGCAACGTAAAATAATACTCATTATATACCCTTTTCATACAAATAACCACTTGTTCCAAACTTCTAGTGCACTAACACAATTATTACTATAATACAAGTGTAGCCTACTAGTTAATTTCCGTAGTCTTTGTGGGTGTTCTTAAACCAGGATAAAAGGAAGATTCCCATTTTCTAAGAAGTTGTCCATTTTTACAAAATAATATGGATTATTTTCTAATTCAGTCGCAAAAACTATTAGAGAACATTAAATTACACTCGACATAGACTTAATGTTGAACGTCATACATTTATTTGTTTATAAGATTTAGTAAACCGCAGAAATAAGAGTTAATTCACGTATAACAGAAACGGAATGGGAATAGGAATATAAGCAAGTGTGTGTGTGTGTGTGTGTATAGCAGTCCTAGTAAAGAAGTGGATTTTACAAGTAGGTCCGTGCGTGTGACAAAGGTTTAATTAGACTGTTAATACACATATATATATATATATATATATATATATATATATATGTATTCCCAAGTTACGCCAATAGAAAGTCACTTTTTTTACCAATTAGGTCGAACTTTGTAATGCGTCGGTTTTTCTGCTATTACTTACTTTTTGAGGTTAGGGTATGCTTGGTTAGGTTAGGTTAACTCAGGTTAACCTGACCTAACCTAGCAACCTAGCGTAAGTTAACCTAAAATGTAGGTGATATAAGAAATATTGCATTATTTGCAAAGGTTGACTTACAGTAATTGGTAAAAACGTGGCTTATAATTGGCACTACTTGGGATTTATACATATATATATTTACACATGCGTTGGGGCAACTTGGGCACTTATATATATATATATATATATATAATATATATATATATATTATATATATATATATATATATATATATATTATATATTCCATTTCTCTATCAATCTGACCTGACCTACTGTACATATAAGTGGCCCACTGGAGTTGGCATAATAAATTTGAAATAATGAAAGTATATTTGATAAAATAGGTCCATTAGCACTCAGTTATAGCAATAATTTATCCTGTTATTATGTAATTATATTAGGCGAAGTCCAACAAGTGTTGCATAAATCACAGACAGTACAGAGATCGGCAGTGTGTATATATATATATATATATATATATATATATATATATATATATATATATATATATATATATATATATATAAATATATCGAATTCATGTGAAGATTTTGTAATTTCTGGCCACCCATGGTGGATCGTGGTTTGGATTCTAAGTTACGCTATAGATCTAGGGTGGGGCAACAAACCTGGCTTTCGTCAGAATGAACAATTTGGGCGGAAACAAAACCAAGGTTACCAATATATATATATATACCAGTCTGAAAAATGCATAATGCAAAATGGGAAATCTTTTTTGGGTGCATAACAAAAAACTTTAAAAAGAACAGGACAAAAATAACAGAAATACATTTGACATTAAAAATTCAAAGTTAAAAAACCAAAAAATATTTAGTGGCAGCTTTTAACATGTACACCGAGACTAGAATTTCTATCAAGATGTGGGAATTCTTTCATGGAAAAAGTGCACTCAGGTGATGACAGTATTTTCATCAAACTTCGATGCTTGATAAAATATTGTACTTATTACTACTGTACGTACCATTGAGTTTTTTCCCCATCACTGTTGGTGTTATCACCGTTACCATGATAATTATTATCATTATCTTTATTATTATTATTATTAATATTATTATTATTAGTATTATTAACTTCAGAGAGAATACCCTTGTTATTCTCATCCAATTTCGAACGATGAATAAGCGCCGCCCAGCGTCACGCGGGCAATAAGCGTCACGCGGACAAAAATCTTACTCAGCTGAACAACATTTTGGCTACATAAACTTTGCTCTAAACTTTTTCGTAGTAAACGAATTTGTTTGATGTTTACATCAAATTATTCGCAACGACGTTCTCTATCGTTTGGTGTAGTAAAGTGTGAGGGTATAGTTTCTTCTGTAAAAAGTTATAGCTTTCAGAAGAGCGTCCGCAAAGTGCTACGATATATATATATATATATATATATGTTAAACCGAAACAGGAGACTTTTAACTGCAGATAACACTAATTAATATTTAAATTGTAAAAACGAAAACTAGAAAATGCCATTCATTTATAGCGAAAAGTGAGAAAGCGTCCCAAAATAAATTCGATCCTTTCAGCACAAACTGCTGCCGTTGGCTACCTAAAATGATATGACAATCTCCGAAAGGTCAAATTAAGTCAAGAGTGTATGACCTGCCGTAGTGCACCTTTTAATAAGAATGGGGTTACTAAATTTGCATATCTATTAAGTCACTTACCAGCGTATTTGGTCTTGCTTTTATACCATTTCATATATATACAGTGGCGCTCATGAGCAGTCGTACAGAGAAATACTTCAGTTATATTCGTCTTTATCTTTTGTATCATGCATAGGATAGTTATGAAAAGTTTACCATTCGTTTGAAAAAATTTAACAAACAAAAAAATTAGTTCAACTCAAACGTATAATATAAAACATTAAAGAATTTGAGGAAAAAAGTTAAAAAGCAAAAGTTTTCAGAAATTTATTTACAAAATTAGTTAATACTTTGTGTGCCCACCTTTTGCTTGAATAACTTCAATGATTCGTTTTGGGTATTTTTCTACAAGGTTTCGACATCTCTCAGAAGAAATTTTAGTTCATTCTTCTAAAGAAAATTGTTGCAATTCAATCAGATTCGAAGGGTTTCTCTTGCGGACAGCTTTTTTCAATTCAAACCATAAATTCTCGATTAAATTGAGATCTGCAAGATTCCATTGACAACAACAAGCTTTCCCAGACCAGAAGCACTAAAGCACCCCAAAAGAAGCAAACTACCAGCACCATGTTTAGCCGTAGGAAGAATTTTTTTTCCCCTCAAATGTAATGTTTGATTTTCGGCAACACATACCGTTGCTCGTTGTTCTGGAATAATTCAATTTTGGTCTCGTCTGTCCAGAGGACTTTTTTCCAAAATGAAAATCCATCATTTTGTGCGCTTTCTGCAGCAGAAGTTTTCTTCATGCAGCTCTTCCATGGGTGGACATCGATCTTAGACAGTCTTAATGTTTGGCAAATATCACCTACAGTCACTCGTGGATTCGCAGCAGCCATTCTTTCAATCCGTCTAGTGTACGTTCTGAAGTCTTGTAAGATCATCCACACCTTGGTAGAATTTTGATTGTTCCGAAGCCTTTCCATTCCTTTATAACTGCAGCAACCGTCGTAAATGGAATTTGAAGGTCTTCTATCTTCCTATAACTCTTTCCAGACTCGTGTACAGCAATAACAGACCTCTTAAGATCTGTAGACAGCTCTTTACCACGACGACCCATTGCTTACTGATGGCTCGTACAGTCATCCGTCTTCCATGAAGATTCACAGAGAAAATCCTATAAATCAGAATTGCCAACAGTCTCTAATCAATAAACAGCTAACTACTGATAGATATTTTAAATTCTTCATGTCTCTGTGGAGACACAAAGTATTAAATAATTTTATAAATAAAGGTACGAAAACTTTTGCAATTTAACTTTTGTTTTTATTTTAGTCGAACTCTTTAATGTTTTACATCAAATGTTGTAGTTAAGCTAATTTTTTTATTTGTAAAATTTTTGCAAATTTTTCAGAAATATCTTATGCATGGTACAAAAGATAAAGACGAATAAAACTTAAATATTTCTCTGTACGAATATTTATGAGCGCCACTATATACTCTCTCTCTCTCTCTCTCTCTCTCTCTCTCTCTATATATATATATATATATATATATATTATGATGTGTGTGTGTATATATATATATATAGAGAGAGAGAGAGAGAGAGAGAGAGAGAGAGAGAGAGAGAGAGAGAGAGAGAGCTGACCTTTGGGAAAGAAAGTTTAATTACTTTGAGTGAAGCGCAAACACCTTTCCAGGTATAAATTTAATGGCCCACAAAATTTCTCGGTTAATCGAGGGCTCACATTTGCTCAACACTAAATCAAAATCATTTGATGAGTGTTTCCTCCTCATTAATTCTGATTTTTGATTGAGTTTACTCGTTGTAGCAACGTGAAGATTATGTGACAAATGGAATGAAAGAGAAGAAAGAGATTTATAGAGTTGGTGAATTTGCATAGTTGTTAGATCATTCGACAGAGTAATTTCGCTTTTACGACAGTCAGCGAATATATCATAAATAATTCATAAATTGTAAAGAAGTATATTTGAATGCATAATATGGTTTTCCGCTTTGTTTAGTATAAACAGAGAAGTATCAGTGCGTTTAAGTTGAGGTGTAAGGGTAGAAAGAGAAGGGGGTAAGGGGAGTGTAGAAAAAAGGGAGGTGAGGAAAATATTACATCAGTTGAACTTAGATTTGGTATGATCACGCACGGTCAAGATAAGTTAACTTAGGTGAGATGGAATTAGGTTAGGTTAAACTAATTTAAGTGATCTGTGAAGGAAAAATAATATAAATAAAATTAGAAAAAATAATCTCTGTAAAGCTAAAAAATTTAGGTTAGATAAGGATTAGTTATGTTAGGTTCGGCTAAGTTATACCAGCGAATGCAGCTCACTGGTCAACACCGTTTCCCCATAAGCGAAGTGAAAACACAGGTCGGGGAATCGACTCCCCATGGAGCTAGTTAATAACAATCTTGGAGATGGAGTAATGGGTCGCATTAGTTGGTCTGAGCGCTGTGCCAGTTTCTCGCCATCCTGACTTATTGCTATTATTTATAAAATAGGTTATATTAGGCAAGATGATGTGGAATTAGGTGAACTGAAGTGAGATGAGGCGAATCCAAGTTTACCATGTACGATAGTTGCCTGACCTTGACGCCATATTGTTTAATGGCCGTCTTTATTTTCGATTCGATTATAGTACAGGGGATTGTTGCTTATGGATGAGTATTTTATTTATTGATTTATTTTTATTTAGGAAGGAGGAACTAAGGACGAACGCTCGAAAAAATGTTTCCCCTCCATAGAAGGAAAAGGAGAAGCCAAAAACAAGAGCCAGGTTTTTCGAGATGCCTGTACATTCTACGTTTGAAAGAGTGGAGGTCATAGACAGGGAGAAAAATGGATTGAGGAAGATTGATTGTTCCAGAGTTGAACGGTTGAGTAGATGAAAGATTGGGAATACCTATTAACCGGAGCATTAGGGAGTTGGACAGAAAAGAGATGAGAATGTCTCGAAAGTCTGGTACTGCAAGTTTGCAACGTCTCTTTAAAGGAGGAGGCATGCGGTTAGATAGTTCAGAAGAGCAGTGTCCGTTATACGAGTAATAGCGATAGTAAAGAGAGAGTAAAGCAACAATACGGTGAAGAGAAAAGCCTTTGATTCCACCCGCTCAAGTAGAGTTGTGTGGGTTAAGCCATCCCACGCATGAGAAGTGTATTCCATACAGAAGCGAACAAGACCCCTGTACAGAGTCAGCAACTGAGTGGGAGTGAAGAAACTGCGGATCCGGTACAGCACACTTAACTTAAAAGAGAGTATATGTGATCTTTCAGAAAAGACCACAAGCAAAGAAATAGCAAGAATGGTAAGAGAAGAGGAAGGAATGAGTTGTATGTGTGTGGAAATTTGTGACGAGTAGACAGATAAAGGAACTAGGTTTTTGAGGCATTGAGATCCACAAGGTTTTCTCTGCCCCAATCAGAAAGAGTATAAAGATCAGAGGTCAGGTGCGCCATATCGGTCTCATGCGAAGTATGGCGTGACTGTTGAGAGGGACGCTTTTGGAAGCGGATGGAGATGTGAAGAGTGGAATCACTGGCATAGGAGTGGATAGACAAGGAAGTGCGACTTAATAAATCATTAATAAATAAAAGGAAAAGAGTGGGTGACAGGAAGCCCTATTAATATCTTTAAGGGAAGAACAGTGCCATCTACAACCGCAACAATAGATCATCCAGAAAGGAAATCAAAGATGAAGGCACATATAGAAGATTATAAACCGAAGGAGAGCAGTTCGGAAATTAAGGATTTTTGCCAGACTCTATCTAAAGCTTTTGTTATGTCTAGCGCAACAGACAAGAGTCAGAGAGATATGTAAGAAGATCGCCAGTAGAGCATCCCTTGCGGAACCCATACGGATGAAGTGAAAGAAGATTGTGAGAAGAGAGATGTTTAAGAATTTTTCGATTAATTAAGGATGGTCAAAAACGTTAGAAAGGCAAGAAATCAAAGCAGTTGGACGATAGTTGGAGGGTTGCGAGTGGTCACATTTCTTTGGGACAGGGTGAATGAAAGCGAACTTCCAGCAGAAAGGAAAAGTACCAGATGAAGACCAAGACGAAAGAGTTTGCCTAGGCAGGGTGTAAGCACAGAAGTACAGTTCTTGAGAACAACAGGAGGAACACCATCAGGCCGTGAAATTTTAATTTTAGACATAATTTAGTCAGAGGGAGGAGGAGATGGAGGAACAGCACCGGAATCATCCAGGGTTTAGATGGGGGCGACAGTTTGAGGGAAGAGTTTAACTTTATCAGAAGAGACGGCAACTTAACCATCAGAATAGAAAAGAGGAGCGAAAGAAGATGAAGTAAAGTTGTTGGAGAGGTTCTTGGCTAGGTACCAGAAAGAGCGACAAGAATTGGAATGAGATAGATTTTCACAATTTTGTCTGATGGCGAGTCGAAAAACAGATTTTGCACGATTCCGGGCAGAAATGTAAAGTGAGAAAGATTCAGGAGTTGGCTGGCTACGGCACCTTCTGAAAGACTCTTTTCTGTTGCGGATAGCATTTGAACAAGCAAAGTTAAACCAACGTTTTTTGACATTAGTAATGGGAAAAGAGTATGGAATATGGAATATAATATTATTTATTTATTTATTTATTATTATTATTATTATTATTATTATTATTATTATTATTATTATCGTTTCGTGTCTGTTTGTTGTATCTTATTTCTTTAGATCTTATATTTAATTATTTTCTGAACAATTTTCTCTAACCTTTTTCCTTAAAACTGAAACGTTTCGTGAACCAAACTGTTCATCAAAGGTGAAATATTTGGAGTTTAGACTGAGGAGGGAGAAAGTAAACCAGAAAGTCACAGAGTCAGTAAATATATACAGTATGTATAGATTGATTATGAATGTGTGTAAAAGTATGAAATATGAATGTGACTGTGAATAAGAGACTGAATGTAAACTTAATGTTAGTGTGAATAATTGGGACTGATGTGGATGTGAGCGAAAGTGAGAATGAATGTAAATACGACTATGAATGTAATATTAAATATTAAAGTAATATAACTCCCAATGAATGTGAGGTGAAAGAGCGAATGTTAATGTAATTATGAAATAAAAGAAACTGAGATCAATTTTAAATTGGAATGAAAATTAGGGCGTTTAAAATACGTCAATTAAAATTTTGTACTTTCCTGATGTTTTTCCCATTAAGCGAGTCATTTGTAGGCTGTCCTTACAGTATTAGTTTTTGGAAATAAGTTTTAGGGGTTGCTCATTCGGCTTGCATAAATGTATCATATTCTACGAAATCATTCGCTGTTTGCTGCGTGATCGTAATGTTGTTTTGTGTGGTGCTCACACTTAATAGGTGAAAAACATATGTGCTTTGAGAATGATTAATCGCGTTTATAGGAAAAAAGGGGACTAAATGTTTTGAAAATAAGGTTAAAGTTGAAAAATTGTCCTAAAAATGCAAAAAAGAAATTAATTGTTTAATGTCGCGTCATATAAATAAAAACGTTAGGTAAATCAATGTAATAATGTATTTTAAAAGATTTATTTACTGGTATATTATATATTAGCATTATTTATTTTAATTCATGTTTACGACGTTGCTCAAATGGGAAAACACCTGAAGTACAATCTTGGATGGGAAACCCTGCGCCAAAAGACGAGTGAATACTGTAGAAGAACCTTTTATAAGACTGAGCACTGAAGTTTTTCTTGTTGGGCAACGTGAACCTTAAATTGTTGGCGTTACACTGCCCACAGCTGGCCAAGTGGTAAGGTATTTGTTAGAACTCTGACATGATCCGTGAACACAACAACCACGAATTGTTTAATATTGTAACTGAAAAAGCCACAACTTTCTGGAAATGGCGAGCATAAAAGCTAAGACGAAACATAACTGTGCTGTTCAACCAGAGACAATTTGCAAAGGGTGGAATTGGTTGGCAAAGAATGAAGACAGACCATGTACCCTGAACAAAAAAGCGTTAAGTTTCTGAGAAACTAGTAAAGCTGGTTAGCGTACAAAAACTCCAGTGTTCATCGGGCAAGGCCCAGGCTGAGTCTACTATGGAGATGATCGAGTTATGGGATATTTAAGAAGGGTTGAAAGCTTGGTTTTGATACAACCACAAGTAACAGTCAGTGGAAGAATGGAACAACTTAAATTCTTGAAAATAATTGGAACAAACTGTTTTATCTAACCTGCTGTCACCATACTTTTTTAGGTAGTTGTTGGCGCTGTCTGCGCTGGCTTGTCTAGAAAGGCATCAAGTTTAAGTAATCTTCAGTTTGCCTACTTCAATGATATCTGGCCTAAATTTCACAAGACACTGCTATTCAAAGTACCACAATGTGTGATAATCACATAGCGGTTATCACTATTAGAAACCCAGGCAGAACATCATCATGCTAGATGGATGGCTAAACTTTTCTACAATCAGAAAATGTACACGTTTTCTGATAAGCCATATTATGACCAAGAGAAAATTGAGCTTTTGCATTGCATGAATTAGTTTTTTCCCTATTCTACAGTATACTATGGTTGAAAACTACAGTTTCAGCTGATGCATTTCCCAACCACCTCCAGTATATACATGATATGATGGACTACCGTTCGATAGATTCAGAGGTGGCAGAAGTAGCTTTAAACAACATTAATAACCACAGGTGGTAACTGATGGAAGAGGTTGTTTTGTGCTCACTATTTAGTTATAATCCAAATGTGAACAATGAAGTCAAATATGAAGTGACTAGTAAACACTTGAAAAGTCCACAGTCAGAAAGCTACCGAATGGGAAAAACCACTCTGCAAAGAAATGGTGAGATCAACTACGCTGCTTGATCCACTTATTCTTGAGTCTTCGTTCTTCTTCTCTACTCTTAACATCAGTACAGATTGGCTTCACAGACTAATTTTAGAATAGCAACATGATCCAGACTATCCAACTACCAAATATTTTGTGGATCTCTAGAAAATTGTAAATTATGCAGCTGAGCAAGGCATCAAAATGAACACAGACCATGCTAACATCGTTACTAATGATGCTGACCATCGTGCTGATCTCCTTCAAGTTGAAAAACGTCGGAGAAAGTATTAGGACTCTACTAAAACATCAGTGATGCAGTAATTATATGTCGAGTGTGTATTATCTACATTTTTTCATTAAAAATAGGTAAAACTCCCTGCGATTTTTCACTCATTTTGAATGAACCCGTAAAACTTATTTTTAGAACCTGATAATGTTCGGACAGCTTTCAAATTACCTCCAAAAATGGATAAAAGAAAATACCAGACAACTATAAATTTTAATTTTAATGTAATATTAACACTCCTAGTGAATATGAATGATTTCCATTATAACTGTGTATAAGAGGGAAAGTATGAAAGAAAATGTCGTTTCTATTATTATTAACAATAATAAATTAAAATTTACTACAGTCTATACCGCACATAAAACGTACGTTTAGGCAAACACAGTCTTCAGCTAACATAACACAGGACCAAAGCTAGGTATTTGCTTCCATGTTAAGAAATTTGTTTACAAATTAAGCCTAGATCCTAAAATTATATTACCTTTAATGACCTTTGTATATGTATTAATTATGCCCTTGTACTCGTATTTGGCTTTCAAATATAAAACTACGTGATTTCCATTTAATTCTTATGCCAGCTACGCTTATTGACAAGAACAAAACGGCTTCTAATATGGTACATTCTGATTAGTGGTTCGACTCTTATTATACATTTTGTTTTTATGTAGAAAGGAAGGGCCAAGGGCGGGTGCCCGCAAAAATAGCCCTCTTTATAAGGAAAAGAGAGCTGAAATCAAGGTCTCTGAGACTCATGATGCCATTTTTTTTTTTAATTTTGAAAAGAGTGTGTAGTGTGTAAAATACATATATATGTAGTGAAAAACTAGAGGAAGAAGTGTGTTTTGAGAGCATGATGGACTGTTCACAGGGTAGATGAAACACAGAAAAGATCAGCTAAAGAAGGACTGCTCGCTACGCTGAATTCTACCTCAACCTCTCGTCGATTGAATCTCGCTCTGGCAAAGGTGGCAAAGTTGGAGGAAAATTTCTTTACCACTCGTCGATTGAATCTCGCTCTGGCAAAGGTGGCAAAGTTGGAGGAAAATTTTCTTTTCCCGGAGAATCATTTCTCGCCCGCTTTTGCCTGCCCAGAATCACTACCCGCAAGGGAATAAGAGTTCATCTCGCCCAGGCAGACTAATTCGAGCAGCATTGAATTCGCTTGGACCCCGCAGACAAGACAACGCTTCGTTTTTCTTCGCCGAAGTGCACGCGACAGTAGTATTGGCGCTAAAAGTATAAACCCAGGACATCGCAGAAATAAGACTACTTCTATTTGAGCGCGTTCTACGATAGTATGTGTCTTCACTAGAGACCCAGGGCTTGCTGGGGCCAAGCCGGAGGGGCAGGTTGGGGGGTTTCACTAGAACCCGTCTATCGATGCGTGCATCAATAGGATCTGACGAAGGAGGTCTGAGGCTTAGCCCGCTGCGGACCAGATCAGGGTTCGCTCGAACTGCATCCAGAATTGCACTCGAACTTTGGCATGACATCACCTCTCGGGGGAAATGCATGTCAGGGCTAGAGGTTTCCCAAGACCACGGTGCGACTCTAATCACCCCGTCTCCGTGTATGGAAACTGCAATCCTGATAACCAAGCCTGAGGGGAGGCGGCGCTCATAAGTCCGCCATGAGTCATCCCCCTCAGGAGATGCGGCCAGAGCCCATATCATACACCACCATTCTCACCCCCCCCTCCTGCCCGATGGCCGACCCCTGGCGACCCTATCTCGCGACACATTTTACAAGATGGCGACCGCAACGCCCCAAAAACAAATGCGACAAAATCAAAGCAACATCTAAGAAAGCTACGAGAAGCTACGTCATCTCGGAAGTTTTCACGAGGGCACGCGTGCCCTTCATCCGAATTTACGGTGAGCACCCTACGTTCACCGCAGTATGCAGGGAGGAAGACGCGTCGAAGCTTCTGGCGCCTGAAACTAAAGAGTCGCTTCGTACGCGGGCATACAAATCCAGGTGCCCCCTAATATCAGAGCCAAGAGCTCTGTCTTTATGAGAAAACTCGACCGCCACATCGGATGCCGGTCTAAGGAAGAAATAAAAGAGGAACTAGAAAAGGAGAACACGTGGGCCAAAGTTGAAGAAGTCACAAAAATCAAAGACTTCACCCACGTCGTTAAAGTTGAATTCAAGACCCCCGAGATTGGCGCAAAGCAGCGGAATCAGGACTGTTACTATTCCACATGTTCGTGACCCCTTCTCAGATCACCGTGGACGAATTTATACTGTCCTGACTTGTTTCTGCTATAAATTCGAGGAGCACCCTTCGAAGGACTGTCCCACCAAACACATCACGGTCTGCTCCGATGCGCAGCAGTGGGACATAAGTGGACCGAATGTAAGGCCACACAAAAGAATGCATCAACTGCCACGGCCCGCACCGTACACTGGCAATGGCATGCCCGAAGAAGAAGGAGGCCATCCGACTGAGGAAGGAAAAAACTCAGGAGGACTCGGCCGTAAAAGAGCTGCAACCGTACAGAGCTGCAGTCAAACAGTCCTCGAGGAGGCTCGCTCCCACCTCAGTCCCACAGAAATCGTACTGAAAACTCAAACAGCCTGACCCTATTGACATGCGTCATACACGCTCATCTCCTCAATATGGGCACCCCAGGCACATACTCGAAGCACCTAAATGACATGCTCAGGAGAAACGGCATGCCGGAAGTCAACGCCCCCGACGATGTCCCCTCGGCATCTATCTTCGCGGCACGACTTCCAGAAAGGACAACTGCCGCCTCCGACGAATCAGACAGTGAATCAGAACCTGAGCCCGAACCCGTACCCAAACCCGTCTCTGCCCCAGTATCAGACAACGAAGCGGAATCTTACACGGATGCCCCACGACCCCGCCGCACTCGTGCGGGAATACGGGAGGCACCGAAAGTGAAGCCCCTAACCGGGCAAACCTCTTGCCCCAAATCTCCTGAGAAGCCGAACACTGAATCCTCTAAGCCGTTACCGAAGAAGATTGCTCGTACCCAACACAAGGCCTCAGATCTGGGGCTAAGGATCGTCGCGAAGGCCTCCAACCCCTTCCCTGAACCCATGGTGCTATCCCAACTGGTGAAAGGGCTGAGAGAGGATCTTATAAGTACACCTTCGAAGAGAACTTGGACACCACTTATGACATCCCACTCTTGATCGAACAACGAGAATCACGCTGTCACGGTGAGGACCTCGACGTTCTCCCGGACCAGGCATCAAAAAAATTCGTTCAGGAAATGCGACGCGCTCCCCCACAGGCACTGAACCAAAAAGCAAAACACAATCAACATGCACGCGCAACAACTAACCTAACGATTCTTCAGCAAAATGTACTGCATTGGCAAACGCACAAGACGTCTCTGGCCAATACCTACAGACTAATCGACCCAGACATCATCCTCATTAACTCACACAGCCTAAAGGCACCCCAGCAAATAAAACTGTTCAATTACAACATCATACAATCGAACAGATCGCAAGAACTGCATGACGGTGTTGCAATTGCCGTCAAACGTGGTCTTCGCTTCGAAGAGATCACAAGCTTCGAAGACGAAACACTGGCAGTGAGGTTAAAACTGGGCCACGAAGACCTCATCATTGGGACGACATACTGCCCCCCGAGGAGGGGCACCATCTCATCAGCAGATATTATCAAACTTCTGAACTACAACTGCCCAGTTTACATCATCGGAGACCTGAATGCCAGACATGTGGACTTCGACGATAACTACAGTAACCATTACGGGAAACAACTGGCGGAAATAAACAGAAGGGGGAAAATGAAGTGGCTAGGGCCACATTTTCCAACTTTTTACGGCAGGAACGCCGGAACGATGCCCGACAAAATTATTGCCAATAATCTGGCATACCTCAACACTCATCACTATCCGGGCCCGCCACACCCAGCGACCACGTCCCTATCATCATGAAGATTGCCTGCGCTCCTTTACAAGTCCCAATCCGTCCCCGCCCCTCCATCCGCAAGACGAACTGGGAGGAGTACCAGGCTGACCTCGCCCAACACGAGCCCTCAGAACTGAATGGTGGGGGGATAGCAGCAATTGAAGCTGCCACGGCAGACCTTCTGAAGGCGCTGAAGACTGCCAAGGAAAAACACGTACCCACCATCACCCACCGCATTCTGCCACACCCCTCCCCCTCCGAAGAAATCGACGCCCACACGCCAATTAAACGTCGTCAGGAACCAGATGGACACGGCATAAATTACCTGCATAACAAACTGCAATACAACATCCTCAGAGCCCGACTACGAGGCTTGTGGATTGAAAAAGAACACGACATGTGGAACGCGCTCGTCGACAGGATAGACGTAGAAAGAGACCCAAAACCTTCTGGTCACAGATAAGGAAACTAAAAGGAACACCCAAAGCTGAAAAATTCAAGACACTCCGGAATGAAAACGGAAGACCTCTCATCTCGGACCAAGAAATAGCGGAAAGCTTTCGAAATCGTCTCAGAAGAACGTTCAACATAAGTGATGAAGAAAATGACCTGTTCGACGAAGACAATGAAGCAAGGGTCACGCAGTGGCTGGAAGACAACCACGAAAGGATCCTACCAACGGATAGGGCAGAACCCCTAAATGCCAACTTCAGAATTACGGTGAAAGAGGTCACTGACACGATCAGCCTCTTTAAAGAAAAGGCACCAGGCCCCTCCGGAATCACGAAAACCCTGATCCAAAAGTCGCCCCCGAACATACACGAAGAGATAGCAAACATATTTAGCGCCAGTCTCTCCATCGGATACTTCCCAAAAGCATTAAAAACCGCAAAAATCATCATGATCCCTAAAGGAGGGAAATCCGCAGAGTTCATCGAGAACTATAGACCCATCAGCCTGTTAGAAGTACTCGGCAAAACCCTGGAAAAAATACTCCTTCGGAAACTGAATTTCCACCTCACGGTCAATGGTGCACTTTCAGACGCCCACATGGATTCAGGAAAAAGAGAGGCACAGCCACAGCCCTCGCCATTCTGCACGAAACGGTGGCAAACAAACTAGCGTTCAGCAGAAGAGTCTCGATAGTACTGAGAGATGTGAAGGCCGCCTTCGACAAAGTGTGGCACCAAGGATTACAATACCGCATCCTCGAACAGAACATGGAAGCAAACTTAGGAAAATCCTTTGTAGCTTCCTCAAAGATCGAAAAGCTTACGTCCAACACAAGACCCACACTGGCAAGCTCTTCGACATCCAGGCGGGAGTGCCCCAGGGAGCGATACTTTCGCCCACTCTGTACAACCTGTACATCGCCCAATTGCCTCCGCCCCCACCACACACCCGAGAAGTCATCTACGCGGACGACATCACGCAAATAGTAACATCAAACCTCAGCAAAGAGCAACACGCCAACAGGCTGAAGAGACAAATTGAAAGAATCAATGAATTCGAGGAACGTTGGAAAATTCAGACAAACCAACAGAAATTCACAGTTATTAACATTGGCCGCAGGAACGTTCACGCACTAGAAATAAACAACCGAATCCAACCTTACAAGCAACAAGGCACAGCTCTCGGCCTGACCATCAACAGCTTTGGCTATAAAAACCACACCACAGCAAGGTCAAACAAAGCGAAAGAGAGCTCAGTAAACTCTACCGTTTCAGGGGACTCTCGGTAAAAAATAAGAAGATGCTGTACACGGCGCTCGTACGGTCTATCCTCGAATACCCGGCAATTCCACTGCACACAACGAGCGACACAAATCTGATGTTGCTACAAAAAATACAGAACGCTGGAACAAGATTCATCCTGGGGAAACGACTCAGCGACAGGATATCATCCCAGGCACTGCACCAACAAGCAAACTTACCAGCCCTCAATGTGCTCTGCACAGAAGGGCGGAGAAAACTTGGAGGAAGGTACAAAACACCTCTCCACAGACCTATGAAGAACTCGATATTGGACCTCAGCGCGGGAGAGAGTACTTCTACTTCAAGAGAAGTCTACCCCGCAGCAGAACCCCCCACCAACGGCACTTTTTGTACCGTATAAAAAAAAAAAAATATAAAATAAATAAAAAAAATAAAAAATAAAAAATAAAAATAAAATAATAAATAAATAAAAATAAAAATAATAAAAAATAAATAAAATAAATAAAAAAAAAAATAAAATAAATAAAAATATAAAAATAAAAGAGGTAGAAAACCCAAACTAAGCTAACAAGTCAAGCACCCTACAAAAGCTTGAACGCGCAAGGAAGGTGACACTATCACCAGACCTTAAACCCCCAAAAAAAAAAACCTGCGCATCCTTGGTGAGCCCGAGGACCTATCAACTCTTCATCTATATTTCCCATTTCCCCACTTTCTGATATCACTCCTACAACTCTAATTTCACCTCTTATAACGTCAACAACAACAACAGCTAAAGAAGACAGTGACAGGAGAAACGGGAGTTCCAGCACTCCCTGTCCCCTGCCTAACGACACCCTCGGAGTACTTCCCTGGTCGTCTGGTGTCTATAGTCTCCTACTTATGAGGAGATATGCATGATATGCATGATGTTATATGCATGGTATTACCTAACTACCATATGATATGATGACTATATTGACCTCGCTATTACACTCGTGTCGAATTCTTTATTTGTATCCTTATCTACACAATACAGAGCAGTTATTATTATTATGTCTATAAATATTTTTATACATATATTAACACCTGTATCTGCAAGTTCTCTGAATTGAGGGTCAGAATATATTGATTTTTTAAGCTAAATCTTGGAGTTAACATGGATAGTGACACTCTTGCCCTTTTGTGATATCACAAAGAGGAAAACCTCTAATCTATATACTGATAATTATGTAAGGGGTTCCAAAAAACCTTAGCCCCCCCCATTTGCAGCTTACATGTTTACTTATATCGAAATAATTTTTAGTGATTATAAAAATATATAAAATTCTTTATTTATTGCAGGTATTAAAATTACTCTAGCTGATAAAGTGATAATATAATGGCTTCTCAATTAATTGGTGATTCGGAGAGGCAACGTGTGATAGATCGCATACGAGCAATAACATTTCGGGAAGCTCGTGATGCTGGAGCCACCTTTATAACACGTTCATGGGTTGCCAAAAAGTTGCGAAGAAGTGAGGACTTCCTCAAAAGAAATTGGAATAAAACTTTGGATGAATGTGAAATGGATACAACCAAATCTGGGCGCCCAAATTTGCCACTCTCTCAGGAAACAAAGAACATCATTGAAAGCGGTAGCGTAAACGGAAAAACAGCTGTGCTAAACTTTCTAGAGAGATCGAAGTGTTGAGAGGAAAGATTGTTAGTGGTGAGATCATTCGACTGTACCGTCATAGGCAAGGTTTAAAGCCTTGGCATGAACTTCCAAAGCCAAGAAAAACTCAACTTAACATCGATGACAGAATGTGGTTTGCCCATTATCTTGAAGATTGGGATGTGGATGATTTCATGCATTTAGCTGTCTCCGATGAATTTTTTGTTTACGTAACACGTCGGCCTAACTACCAAAATGATCGAGTGTGGGCCACAACACCAGATGAAATCGATGACAATGAACATTATCGTGAATTATTAAAAAGTCCAGACTGTGTTGGTGTGTTTGTTTTGTTCACTTCAAAGAAGCTCATGTGGGTGCTGAAGCCAAATGGTCAGAGTTGGGATGAACAGTATTTTCGTGATATTATTCTATACCAACATGTCATTCCTTTTCTAAGAAACCCAAACAATGTTATGGATGTCGATCAGGTCACACTTCTGCACGATAAGGCCCCCTGCTTTAAGGCATTAGCCACTCAACAGTTGCTGCAGAACCATGAGATCGATTTCTTTGGAAATGAAGAATGGCCAGGAAATTCTCCTGACCTGAACGTCTGTGAACACATTGGATCAGTTATAAAGGACAAGGTTGAATGTCTCTTGTTTCAAAAACTTGCAGCAAATCGATTTTCGAAGGATACAATGACGCAACACATTGAAACTGTTTTAGCAAACTTGCGTAATGATCAAGATCTATTCACATCACTTTTGGCTAGCTACCCAAAGCGAATTCAGGCTGTCTTGGAAGCCAATGGCGGGAACACCACGTTTTAATTGTTTCTCATTAAATGCAGGATTAAATTCTCTTTTGTAAGGTATGTTTAGTTTTACTGTACCTCTAATGGTTTAGGCCATGAGCGGGGGGGCTAAGGTTTATTGAAGCCCAGTACACTGAGGCATGAAGATAAAAGTCAGTGGGTACCTGCACCCTCTACTGTAAATACGATTCGCTGAGCGTCAATAAATGGAACGGCAGCCTTTCACTGAGGAATAACTTTCGGCTTGTATTTTCATAAACTTTATCTGTACATAAACTTTATATGTAAAACTGACCAAATTCCCGCAATAAAAGATTTGAAAACTCATATACAGGGTGGGAGAAAAGTCATTAATGATTTTATACATACAAATAATTTGTTAATAATAAATAAATTCCGATGATATCACTGCAGTGTATGCGATACTTTTCAAAGCAACTCTACAAAGCCAAGAATAATCCTAAGCTAGAACAGGAAGGCCCTAGCCCCAGTCACCGCCATGTCAGTAAGGGTGGAATACAGCAATGAAGAAAAAGTGTATCTTATATCTTGGGCTATTTCTTATAATAACTGTGAAGAAAGTTTGTGTTCATTTCATAAAAAATATAATAAACCACCACCAAATGCAACCACTCTTCGATACTGGAAGCTCAAACTTTTGGAAACAGGGAGCCTGGTAAAAGATCGTCCAAGAAGCGGAAAGCCAGTAACGGTGACAGGAGACAACAACAAAGAAAATGTCCTCGTCAATTTTCAAGTCTATCCAACAACTTCAACGAGAAAAGTCGCACAGGAATTGAGTATTTCCATATTTTCAGTAGCAAAAATATTGAAATCACAAGGGTACCACGATTACAAACCCATTTACTTTCCGCTCATATTCGACGATGATTCTGATAGACGGCTGCAGTTTGCTAAAACAAAGAGACAAAAGTTCAACAGTGATCCAGATTTGCTTCGAAAGATCACATTTTCAGATGAATGTCTTCGGTTTAACGAGGAAGAAAACAAACAACGTTCGCTACTGAGAGAAAAAAATCCCAAAATACGATTGGGTAAACCCTTTAAAAGAGCAATACTAACAGTTTGGGCGTGCTAGGTTATTCAGGACTCGAGGGATGGAAAATGCTATTGCCAGATATTGCGAGACAAAGTTTTGCCACAGTTTCCTAATGGCATTGGCAGGAATTGGTTTTATCAACATGATGGAGCACCGCCACATTACTCTGCAGCTGCTCGTGAGATTCTGGATACGAACGATGAAAGAAGATAGCTTGGGCGGCGAGGTCCCATCGTGTGGCCAGCCAGATCACCTGATTGAACCCCATGTGATTTCTAGCTTTGGGCTTATTTGTGTGACAAACTCTACACTCCTGGTTTCATCTATCCAAATGTGAATGCCTTTGCCGCAGAAGAGATGAACAGCTTAAAAGGAGCCCACTCAACATGTTCAGAAGAACAATGAAGAGTTTCACAGAGATAATCCACAAATGTATCATAGCGGATGGAGAAGTCTTTCAAGATTAAATTACAATTTAACAAAATATTTGTATGAATAAAATTCTTATAAACTTTTTGTTTGATTTGTTTCATCATTTGAACACTTATCTGTATAATGTTATTAACTAAATAGTTGTATGTATAAAATCTTTAAAAGACTTCTTCCAACCTGTACATGAAATAATAACTAATGCAAGAACACTATTATTAAGGGTGACTTGAGTCAACTAACGTTTCCTCTAGGCAAAAGACTTTTAAAGTCCTTTACAGACAATGTTGAACATGGCTGTGTTAAAGAAAGGTGCACGAGTGACATCCTCATTAATGAGAGCATATAATTCTCGTACATAAAGATGCCTTGTCAAGAGGCAAAAGAAATGAAGACAAAAGATACGAACGCAGGCAGTTCAGTGATTCATTTTAGTTTAATTAACTAACATTACGAACAGAATTACACACACACACACACACACACACACACAGTATATATATATATATATATATATATATATATATATATATATATGGGATGAATTTCACAATTAAACATGTGAAATGAATGAATGATGCAAACCCACAAGGAAAAGAAAAATGATTCCAAGGTCTTTCGTGTATTCAGAAGTACACCTGATCAGGGAATGACGAGGTGTACTTATTTCATTAAACTAATGAAAATAACACAACTTAACCTAACCAACTGTCAAGGGCATACAGTTGACCTAACCGGGCAAATGATCTTGTACGAAATGACCAAGGTGGAATTTCAGCCATTTCGCGTAATGGCTAACGATTTTAGTCATTTCGCGTAATGGCTAAAGATTTTAGTCATTTCGCGAAATGACCAAGTGAAACAGGCATTTCATGAAATAACTAAAGGTTTCATCCATTACGCGAAATGGCTGGTTAGACATTTTGACTGCAATATATATATATATATATATATATATATATATCAATGTTTTTGACACCGATGCTGATAGATTAAATTATAGAGAAGAAAGGCTTTATTTTATATTTTATATTATATATATATATATATATATATATATATATATAAAACCTTTGGTTAGCTTCCGCCGGAATTGTTCATTCTGACGAAGGTCAAGCTTTTCACTCCACCTTAGACCTACAGTTTAACATGAAATCCGAACCACGCCCCAGCAGCAGCCCAGCGTCTAGGCCACCCAGGATACCCATTTATCTACCAACCACTTTTTTTTGTGTGGAAGGATGAACAGCTGGGTTTTGCTGCGCGCCGGCTGCAGTCACCGGGTCTCGAACCCGGGGCCGATGGATTCGTAGTCAGCGACGCTAACCACTACACCACCGAGGCGCATATATATAAAATAAAATAAACTTTTAGTGTCTGGCGTTTAAAAAGTCACCCATATATATATATTATATATATGAGTGACATTTTAAACACCAGACACACTAAAAGTTTATTTTATATTTTTTATTAACTGAAATAGAAGCATAGAATTTTTACTGTACGTTATTCTAGGACATCACATACAGCATGATGTTTTGCACCAGGGGACTAATTTTCCATGTGTAGAAAGAGTACAGTAAAAATTTCATGTTTTTATTTCAGTTAATAAAAACATACATACCTGTTAAACTAGCAAATGTTTAAAAAAATCACCCGATCTCTCTCTCTCTCTCTCTCTCTCTCTCTCTCTCTCTCTTCTCTCTCTCTCTCTCTCTCTCTCTCTCTCTCTATATATATATATATATATATATATATATATATATATATATATATATATATATGGGATGAATTTCACAATTAAACACGTGAAATAAATGAATGATGCAAACCCACAAGGAAAAAGAAAAACTATTCCAAGGCCTTTCGTGTTTTCAGAGCATACACCTCGTTATTTCCTGACGAGGTGTAGCTCTGAATACACGAAAGTCTTGGAATCGTTTTTCTTTTTCCTTGTGGATTTGCATCATATATATATATATATATATATGATGAATAAAACCACGAAGGAAAGGAAACACAGAATGGTGCTCAAGCGCTTTCGTCTAATAGAAAGTATTTCACATAAGCGTTACAGTATATGAGATGAGTAAGAACTATATGAGTAAATTATTCTTATGTAAAAGGTTGTCACCTATGGCTCTCGGTGCCGATATTATTAGCAATTTTTGAATGAGATGAACTAACTCTCATTAAATAGCTTATTCTACTTGAGAGACAGAGAGAGAGTTACAAAATTATAAGCGTGTAAAGCTTTCACGAACTAGAAATACACACCAGAAAATTCCTAACCTGTCAGTAGTAGATGTATCTGGATAGATGGATGGATGGTGAATTCAAAAATTAGTTACAAATAACTGTCCGAAAAAATATAATTTGATGAATGAATTAAACAAAAATGTATTAACATATGAATTGCCTCGAATAGATATTATAAAATATATATTTAGTTATTTACGAACAATTCTATAAACATAAATGATTGATGAAAAACGACTAATGCCTTTGTTACTTATAAACTACCATCTAAGCATAATGACAGGAGAATAAACATTATCCCTTACTTGGATAAATATGATGAAAAAAACCTCTCATATACAGGGTGCGGCATAAGTCGCTTTGCCGAGAACAATGAAATCACCTTGCGAAGAATAATATTTATTATTTATTACGCAAATTGTTCAGAGTGTCCTCCATCATGTTCAATACACACGTTACATCTTTGAACCACTGAACAACAAATAGCACGACACAGTTCTTTGTTACTATTCAACGTCTTGAACTCTTGCGTATCAGTCTTCATGTGATCGAAGTCCCACGGTTTCTGGTCGTAGACTCTATCTTTGATTATACCCTACATTGAATAATAACATCACATTGATTATTCAATGTGGGATATAATCAAAGATGGAGTCTACGGCCAGAAACCTCTGAACTTTGATCACATGAAGACTGATACGCCAAGAGTTCGAGACGTTGAATAATAACAAAGAACCGTGTCGTGTTAGTTGTTGTTTAGTGGTTCAAAGATGTAACGTGTATATTGAACTTGATGGAGGACACTTTGAACAAGTTCTGTAATAAATAATAAATATTATTCTTCGCAAGGTGATTTCATTATCTCGATAAAGCGACTTATGCCGCACCCTGTACATATAAAACATTGTAGAGAAGCTGAATTGGATAAGATGTAGAAAATTTCTGCTATAGTACAGTGAAGATTGTAATATGCTATGAAAGAATATTTACAAAAGATAAGAAATAAAATATTTTTTCCTTGATAATAAGAATAGCGTAGATAGAGAAACAGAATAGCCTAGCTATTGTTCTAAAACGATACCTGAACAATAATAATACACTGATATTGTATTGACTATTGTAACTTTAATAAATTTTAATTTTAATTCCAAGATGCTGCATCTGGGGAAGTGGTTCATTTATAATCTACTTTAAAACACTTCGAACAAAAGTTACAGTAAAAACTGTAACAGTGTAACTGAATAGAGGTGACAATAAGGTCAACATCTTAATCATTGTTTGTGGTGATTTTCCTTCAGCCCTCGAATAAAATTATGTATATTTTGGCTTCTATGGATATACGATAATAATGATTTAAAGTTCATCGTATCCCGCGATATTTCGCGTGGATAATTCGGGCCATAAACACGTGGCCATAAACGCTCACAAATAATAATTGTTGTACAGTTTTGGAAAAAAGCCCGTTTAAAAAAATGAAATTTCTAAAATTTATAAACAATTACTAATTGGTAACATTTTGATTTTCTTTGAATATTTTACTCCTTTTGGTGACAGCAGTAAAGTTTCAAAAACAAAACCCAGTCATTACTGTTCAGTAAATTTTATGAGTTTTAGAAATATTTGTAGGAGAATTTTTTTCCAAAACTGTATACATCAGTTACATAAATTTGGGACACAATGGGCTAGCTTTGGTAACCGATGATATAGGAGGTACAGTCAATAAATGCCCGGAATTATTTTATTAAAAACAATCAATAAAATCTTCGTATTTATTGACTGCACTTCGTATTTGAAAGTCACGTGATGAGACCATGCATAACTAAGGAAGTACTGTACCTCATTTCTTAAATGTCACTGTATGGATAAATAAATGACTACCCAAGAAAGCGTTTTTCACTATACAGTGAATTGTAGTAAGCGTCCATATAAATGTTAATTAACAATTACCCTTCGTGATTACATAAAATTATACGCTTTTACAATACCAATAAAAATATAAAATAATATAATAATAATAAAATGTTTTGTACTCCATTATGCTAATGAAATATACATATACAGTATATATATATATATAAGTGCAAAATCACACGATAGTAATGACTAAAGCATAAGAACTACTTAAACAAGATGGAGGGATGAATAAAATATAAATTTTTATTCAAAATAAACTCGCTCCTAAAATATAAAAGTTAAAAAGAAAAAAATGAACTTCCGTTTGGCGTAAAAATATGAATATGCATTAAAACAAGAAGAGAAACCCCAGAGAAATCTCAATAAATCTTAGATTTTGAGATTCTAAAATGGTGGCAGCTGAATATTGCATAAAAAACATTGAAACATGCAAAAACTGGAAAGAAGTGAAGGGCAATAAGCGTTCTCATTCAGTGAATCAGAATAATGGGAGCTATTGAAGAATAAGGACCCCAGCCAGCCTTCTTTAGTTAGCTTTATAAGGCTAACTAACGAAAATATCATGACCTAACCTAACCAATCGTCAAGGGCGTACAGTTAACCTAACGATTGATTAGGTTAGGTCGTGATATTTTCGTTAGTTAGCCTTATAAGCCTAACTAAAGAAGGCTGGGGTCCCTATTCTTCAATAGCTCCGAATAATGTAACTTTTGGAAATTCATACAATGATGCCAGGTAAATACGGTTAATAATTGTTAATGAAATAATGAGTGATATAAATACATTGGATAGCAAATGACGGTGAAAGTATTTTAAAACGATTAAAGAAAGATTGAACAAGTAAATCAGTACCATACAAGAACGGTTGAATGTTGGATTGAATGTATGGAAGAGAAAGGGTATATAGTAAATGCAAATTAGGTACTATAATATAAACTATAGAAATGTGATGTCAGTTATCCAAAGCTGTTCATCAGTCCTGTCATATGTCGTCTATACTTTTGTCTGTAGTTCCACTTAACATCGCTATTGCTATTCTTCATTACTTGTATTTTTATGTCCCTGATCAAATAAATTTAGGGGGAGGACCAAACTTTATTTAATTTGTTTGTCTGTCCGTCCGTTAGTCCGTTCGTCCGATTGTCCGTCCGGTCGTTCGGTTATTCGACCGTCCGTCCGTCATACTTTCGCGTTCTTGCCATAACTTTTGAACCTCTCGACATAAATTGATGAGACTTCACACGTACTGTATATGGATAATTATAAGACGATGTATTCTGAGCAAGACTCAAAGGTCAAGTCATAAATAGAGGTCAAAGATCGAATGGAGGTCCATGCCGTAACTTTTGAAGTTCTACATAAATTAATGAAACTTCACACACATATGAATCGGCACAAAACGATGTGTCTTCAACAAGATTCATGTCCCTGCATCAAAATTAAAAGGTCACAAATAGAGGTCAAAAGTCAAATGGTTTTTTTTTTCCTGTCCGCGCCATAATTTTTGACCCGCCCACTATAAATTGATGAAACTTCATACACGTATGTTTCATCACGAGACGATGTGTCTCGAGCAAGAATCGGGTCGTTGCATCGAAGGTCAAGGTCACTAATAGAGGTCAAAGGTCAAATGGAGGTTCGCGCCATAACTTTTGAGCCACTCAACATTTGATGAAACTTTATACACGTACGTGTAATCACAAGACGATGTGTCGCAAACAAAATCAGGTTCTATCATCAAAGGTCAAGATCACAAATATAGGATGCGACATTGATGTCGATCAGACATAGTTCTTGTTATTTTAGGCCTATTTTTTTTTTTTTTAGTTTTTATTATTACTGTTTGTAATACCGACTAGTGTTCTGATAAAATTTCTTATTTTCATTTTCATTTCATTGAATGAAAATACTGTGTGTGTGTGTGTGTGTGTGTGTGTGTGTGTACATATTTCATTTTCATATATCAGCAGTCAGATTTGTCATATGACATGAAAAAGTTCCTCTTTCCTTTTGTTCCGTTATATTCTTGAACAATGTATAGTAATGTTTGAAAAACTTTTTAACAAAACTTTGCAAGAATATAACAATATGTCGGAGGACAACGATATACTATAAGTAGAGATATGATAAGTAAATGAGAGAGATAGAAAGAAGGAAAGAAATGTATTTAGATATACAAAGATGGATACATATGTACTGTAGTACTTCATCAGGATCTGAAGAATTGTATCACCATCATCCTGATTGTTTAAGTAATAAGAATAAAAATAAAATTGAATGAAAACGCATTTGTTCACAAACTTGCTACAAAGCAGATTTCAACCGTATCTGCTTGAATAATAAGAACTATATTGCTCTATATACCGTGTAACCATCTAAACGTGTCACAGAATGTTCCTGATGTTGTTATGTCAGATTATGTTATCAATGAAATGCAAAACTACAAATTGCTATTCTTTATCTACAGTTGAAGTGTGTATAGCGTGAGTTGATATGAAATGTGAGTTATGCTTCAGTCTATTTATAGTGACAATTTTGCTCATTATCATAAAGCGTGAAAACTCTTTATACAAAATGTTCTGACCTTATATACTGTATGTCCTGTTATCGCCATGACGAATTAGGGCTTCATCCACTCTGTACTCTTAACCTCTTAACGACTGAAGTTTTTGTAGGGTTAAGTTATAAGTGCGTGTACTGGAAACGGTACATATTCGACCCAGTGGTCCAAAAGAGGTTAACGGCCGTAATAAGTGGATTATCTGGGTAATCAGAGAAGACTAGAGTCCTCATAATACCTTTCCCGTATTGTGAAATCAGCATGAATATCGGTTTGTAACGTCATTATGATCATCGTAGACATGATTAATTTAATTCAGAAAATGAGAGAAAGGGAAAGACAGTATAAATGTTTGAGTTAAAAATATAGACAACCAACCAATCAGGAAGCGTAGACAGACTAATAAACAAGTAGCTATTTTCAAAGTATATGACTGAACTACAACAAGAAAGAAGTGTACAATAATAATAATAATAATAATAATGCAGTGTAGTAGTAGTAGTAGTAGTAGTAGTAAACAGTACAGACGGTTGACAAAAGTAAATAGACACTTTTTTATTTTTCCAGAATTTTTTTATTTTAATTATAAAAATCAATAAATAATAACAAATTTATTGAATAAAATATGCATAGAGGAAAAGAGCCCGTCTGTAAATATAAGGATTCAATTAATTTGTTATTATTTATTGACTTTTATAATCATTCAAAAAATTTTGAAAAAAAAAAAGGTGTCTATTTACTTTTGTCAACCCTCTCTGGTGCAGCGTCAAGCGTTTATGAACAGATATAACGTCTGTCTTGTCTACTTTTCCACGAAGTATACAGGTAAGGACAGACGTGTCTTCCGCGATTAGAGAGAAAAAAAAAAAAAAGAGATCTTTCTCCTTCAATCTCTCTTTTGTACATAAACAAGAAATAATCACTAAAATGTCCACTTTTGCTAACGTATAAATATATAAATAAAAGTAAATAATGAAATGGGTATAAAAGAGACGATACCCGATAATAAAAGTGCCCTCAACGGATTAAATAAAATATACAAAAGAAAAATTATGGATCTTATTAAAAATTTTGGACTGTGTTAAATTTTTGTGAAAATTTTGTCACTAGTACAGTTTTTTATGCTAATTCTAAATATGCAACTCATTTTATTGGCGTTTGTTTGCGGGAACAGTGCCTGTTTTTGCTGGTGAGTGAAAATGAGTGATAACCTTTATCATTGTTTTCGTTAAGCGAAACTGATGCCTTGCACAAAATGCAAAGTGTGGGGATTGTGCCCAAAAAGAAGCAATGCCGAAAACGCCACGATATGTAAATAAAATGCATTGACGGAAGAATCACCTGGCGCGTCTTACCGGAAGTCACTCTGACGGCTAATTGATGACGTATTAATGCAAAAGGTTTTAAGTCCTTACCGGATAAAAAGGATGCTGCTGCGGCTTCGCTGGTAATACGAAATCAGCGAAAGCACAGTAGTCGGGGCGCAAAAAAAAAAAAAATTTAAATTTGGGAGGAGCGCATTACGGAGCTCCGCCAGGTATCCCCGAGACCTAAATTATACACAAAGTTGTACCACCTTGCCTGGATAGCCGCAGCCAAAAGGACTAATGTAAAAGATAAAAAGGCGAGTTGTCACAAAGGGCAAAATTTGTACGAGCTTATGTTAAGCATGATTGGCAAGCACTTCTGATTCATAGACTATAACATACAAATAAAAAAATTCCGCCAAAAATGAGTTTCATATTTGAAATCATCGCGAAAAAACTATATCTGTAATATAACTTTCAAAAAATTCGAACACAGTCCAAATTTTTAATAAGACTCAAAATTATAAAAATACTCACTTTAAAGTGTAAAAATATGAAGTGTTAACTAAATAATACGAAAAATAACTACAAGACAAAATACTATCAATGAATCTGAGGACAATGCTCGATACACGAACGTAACATAAATTCGTGTGTGTGTATATATATGTATATGTATTTAGGGTGTTTCATACCTATAGGGTAAAATAAAAATGAGCTTGGAGTTTTAATCCACACGTTTCTCCGTATTCTAAAGACAAGAAAACACGTTTGTGCAAGTTTGAAACCAGATCGCGCTGCATTTAGAGGTCCCCACTTTTACGACTTTTTTGTCAGTTCATTTCTCGCCGCTGCAGTGAAGACGGTTTTCTCGTCACTTGAGCGGTTTCGTGTTGTATAGCTATTGGACAACTATGGGGTATTATATATGCTACTAATTATCTCATTTTACTGTGGTATTGAAATTTATTATATTTATTTCTGTCATTTTACTGTGGTAGTGATATTTATTATTAATATTACATGAAATTAATTAGTCTGTTGCATATTGGACAACTAAGCTGGTAATTATTTATGATACTAATTAATGTAATTTTACTGCGGTATTGAAATTTATTTAATTAATGAATTGTCAAAGAGAACGTAGTGTACACGTATCAGTTTTATAATAAAGAAAGCAGTAACTGGGACTCGAACCAGTGTCATAGCCGTTTGGCGGCATCGCTCAAGTCGGCGTACACAGTACGCTATCCACTCCCTAGATGTGTAGTGGATAGCGTGCTGTGTACGCCGATTGAGCGATGCCGCCAAACGGCTATGACACTGGTTTCGAGTCCCAGTTACTGCTTTTCTTTATTTAATTAATGAAATTAATACGACGATGAATTGAAATTATTTCTGTGGAATTATTAGTTTGTTTTCTCTTTCCAGGTGTCTACAGAGCGAAAACAGAAGTGTTTCTTATTGGCCAGACGGATGCGAACATCACATCAAGTGGCCTTCCAACTCAGTTGCAAGTACTCAAAAAGTACTTTTACCACCAAAAGGAGCAAAAATTTGGACGTACTAAATGCTGAACCTGTGCCTGGATGCCTGTCTCATATTTGGGATTTGAGATGCGGAGAGAGCGAATCCCCATGATGCGTCGAGATTCGGCCTTGAGGAAGATGGAATCCCTTCTCAAGGAATACGACCGGCTTGTGAAGCACAAGTCACATAAAGCAGAGTCCTTCCGAGTGAAGGAGGCGATGTTCAAGGAGGCAATAGCGAAGGAGATCATGGACATTGCTCATTCACAGGCTAAGGAAATGATGAAGAATCAAGAGGACATCCACTTTCTCGACATGCAGCGTGAAGATCCAAATTCCTGCAGCATGGGCCCTGTTGACATGAAGCTTCACTATAAGGAGATTAGGAAAAGGAAGAGGCTGGAGAAGATTAAGGAACAACAGAGAGAAGGCCAGGAAGAACAAGGAGCTGCAGAAGATACGGGGGCTTGTAGTGATTTCAACTTCGTCAGAGACTGACTCAGATGTCGTTGACCCAACCGTGGAAGTTTTTTCCATCCTCCTCAAGGGAAATAAACCAAGAAGCGACGCAGGAATCTGATCTCACAGGATGTGACGACTACCTACGATCGGCTGAATATTTCGTACCGCGATTCAGCTATGTCGTACGCTGCAGCGGCTAAATCACTAGGTTTTGACTTGGATGAACTGTCCATTTCTGCCAGTACCATGTACCGCACACGCAAGGCTCTCAGGAAGGTGGCTGCTGAAAGTTATCAATCCGACGAAGTTTGTCCTGGTCAGCCTCTTGTCTTGCATTGGACGGTAAGCTCCTACCTGACAATGAGCAATGGAAGGAGAGCGTTGACGGATCGCCGTCCTCGTCTCTGGCGACGGCAAGGAGAAGTTGCTCGCGTTCCTAAGGTGACGTCCGGAACCGGCGAGAAGATAGCGCGAGTTTGCTTGGATTTGGTCAAGGAACACAGGGTGGAAGAGCGCGTGCGGGGGACTGTCTTTCGACACGACAGCAGCGTCGAACACCGGGATTCATATCGGGGCCTGCGTCCTGATTGAGAAAGGTCTTGGCAGAGAACTCATGTACTTCCCCTGTCGGCATCACATCTATGAAGTCATCCTCAGCTCCGTCTTCAAGCGTGCATACGGCCCTTCAAGTGGCCCCGATATACCCGTTTTCAAGAGGTTTCAGGCACAATGGAAGTTCATCGACCGGTTGGACGTGCGGCCGTACGATTTTGCTCAAGTCAATGACTCTATGAGGGAAACTGAGGGAGAAGTCAGTCCTGCTGGTGAGAGGGATGGTGAGCACGTCGCATCAGCGCGATGACTACAAGGAACTGCTACAGGGTTCTCATCTTCCTGGGAGAACCAAAAGTGGTGGATTTCCCTCTCAGAGCCCCTGGCGCTTACCATCACGCTCGATGGATGGCGATAGCCATCTACTCCTTGAAAGTAATTCTACTGAAGAAGCAGTTCAAGATGTCGAGTCACGAGTTGGAAGCTCTGACAGCCGTAGGTCTCTTCGTGTCCCTCGTCTACATCCGAGGTTGGACTCGTGCTGCAACCTCAAGCAAGGCTGCCGCAGTTGATCTGGAATTTCTGCGTGACGCGGAAGCCTTTGCCATGTCGGGATATTCGTGTGTTAACGCTGCGCAAGAAGCATGTCTCGACACCTATGGTACATCTCTGAGACTCTTATTGCCATGGCGTTCTTCGACGCAGATGTGGCAGATGAAGAAAAGGCTCAGATGGTCGTCAGTTGGGTAAGCCCGCATCGAAAAAGGAACTCAAGCTACCCCAAGGGAAGAACGTCAGGAATCTTGCCTCGAAACACCTGGCGGAGTTCGTGACAGGAAAGACGATGGCTTTCTTCCATGCATTCGACTTGGACACAGAATTCTTGAAAAAGCCAGTTGCCGAGTGGACTGAAGTAGAGGGCTTCAAGCAAGCAGCGGCAACTGTTAACAAAATCTCTGTCGTCAACGATCGGGCCGAAAGAGCCATCGCGCTCACCAAAGAGTTCAACTGTTCTCTGACGAAGAACGAAGAGCAGAAGCAGTATTGCTCAAAACTGTGATGCAGCATAGGGCGAAATACCCGAATAAAACAAGAAGGATTTCATGGACAAATGATTCGCAAGAAGTGTTAGGTTTTTTTTTGTATCTTTGTGAAAAATGTTTAGTGAAATGGTACTCGTTTGTTGAAAAAAATTCATTGACAGATTTTTGTTTAATTTTTTCCTTTATGATCTGCCAGAGCATCAAATGGGGACCCGTAAACTTTAAACTATTGAATTAATACTTCGGTTTATCAGTCTCCTCAGCAAATGGAACAAGGGGATTCATGTGGATTAAAATTTTTCCAAACTTTTAATTTATGAAACACCCTAAATTGTATAATATATAAGCGCCACTGCGCCAGGTACCTCAATGTTACGGTGGCGGACTCTGCGCGTTGTGAGACTGATTCGCTCCCTCCTGCTTGCTGCTGCTGGGTTGGGTTGAGCTGGCCGCTTATTCTGTTAATGCTTGAGCTAAAGGTGACCACTGGGGCACACTCCACGTCGTGTGGAAATGAGCCTGACTGTTACTTTACCCAAGTGAATATATATATATATATACACTGTGTGTGTATATATATGATGAATAAAACCACGTGTTACTTTCGTGAAATAATTTTCATATATATATATATATATATATATATATATATATATATATATATATATATATATATATGATCAAATGTAGAATTCGGACCCCAGCCTTCTTTAGTTAGCTTTATAAGGCTAACTAACGAAAATATCATGACCTAACTAACCAATCGTCAAGGGCGTACAGTTAACCTAACGATTGGTTAGGTTAGGTCGTGATATTTTCGTTAGTTAGCCTTATAAAGCTAACTAAAGAAGGCTGGGGTCCGAATTCTACATTTGATCCTATATATATATATATATATATATATATATATATATATATATATATATATAGAAACGACATAAGTGTTAAGGAACGTTTCTGCACACGAGGAGGAGAGATAAACGAATAAATGAAAAAATGAGGCGAAACCGCCCGGGAATTGCAGTTATATGCGCATATTCACGATTTGCGAGGGTGCCCTCTCAGGGCATTGGTTTCTGCCCTATGTGGGAGAATTTCGATTTGTGATTAAGCGAGGTCCGTAGTAGCATAATGGTAGCGCGTCCAACCGGCAATTGGAAGGCCCTGGGTTCGATTCCCGGGCGGTTCGCCTCATTTTTTCATTTATTCGTTATCTCTCTCCTCGTGTGCAGAAACGTTCCTTAACACTTATGTCGTTTCTATTCATTTATATACTGCGCGGTCATGCAGTTATATGCATATATATATATATATATATATATATATATGTGTGTGTGTGTGTGTGTGTGTCCCATAGTCATAAACTCTACAGTCCAAATGAGTTCGTCCATGACGAATTACTTCTTCGTGTTAAACCAAAATCCCTTAGTCATATCATCACAGTGTTGCAGTTCTCCTGTTTTATGCATTGCGTCTCAACTATGTAATCTCATGTGATCCCATGTAATCTCATGTAATCACATCATCTCATGTAGTCTCGTAATCTCACGAAATCAGTAAATGCGATACATATATGAAAAAAAAATTATATATATATATATATATATATCGCACAAATTCTTCTATAATCATTTATATTGTCATTTAACTTCGCTCTGTCATCACTGATTGAGCATTTATAGAAATGCATCTTGTCAAATTGTCATTCATTTGGATAATTAATTTTCTACTAAACTCTTTTATAGTGCCCAGAGATGAATTTTAGTTAAATATAGCCTTATATAGTATAAATCGACTCCCCTTGTAATAATCTCTGTATATTCCAAATTCCAGCCTAATCCGTTCACTTTCCAACCTTCCCTTAACTTCAACAGAAATGTTCCTATTATACACATTCATTTTTATAATATTATTTCCCTTCAAAGTGAAACCATTTTTAGTAACTTTTATACCATCTTTAAACCTTCCAGTTTGGCGCCTTTAAGCTTCAAATTCTGCAAACCCATCAACAAGAAAATTTCTTAGCATACAAATTATACTACAATTTCATTGGTGGACCTCGTAATCTCTCCATTCCATCGTTCTCTACCTCCAGAAGTTATAAAAGATCGAGGAGCCTCGATTTAGGGGTTCTCCCCTCTTCTCTCGCGTTTTATTAACGCAGGCTCTGTGATCGACTGTTTAGTGACGTTACATCCTCTTAGAAATTATTTATTAAACCTCTGCTGCAGTACTAAATTTAAGAAACAGTAAATCCGTAACTTTGTTCAGTTTTGAACTTGCTTCAACTTAGTCGTTAAATTCAGTTATTAATGTCGTTATCCATAATTTTCAGATTTTTACTTTAAGTCTCAAACCAAGAATTATTTACATTTCACTTCTTCCAAAATTCCTCAAAAGAAATTACCGAACCCATCAATCACTCAAAATTAAACTTAAATATTGTTATAAATTTGTTCATTATTAATTTGAAATATGACGGAAATAATTAAAATCAAAGAAGTGAACTTAAGTGTTTCCATTCATCGTAAATTACTTGGCTAACCCAATTCTCTGAATAAATTATACGTATTACCTCGCAAAAGAGTCGGACATTTTACTCGAAAGTAACATTCCGAGACAACGTAATTACCCATGTGAGAGTGGAAATAAGCAACATTTATTGAAAAAAAACTTAAAGTGTCTACGAAGTCTTCTGGGTTCCATAACTCTAAGAGTGACGTTGTCGATAGTTCTTAAGGAAAAACTCCGTCTACAAACCAGGAGACCACCCAATTGGATTGAGGCCATCGTCAAATTCCTACAGTACATTCGGGTGGCAAACCCGCTCGACACACACACACTCATAATTCAGGCATAAAAGGGTTAAAGGAAAGCAAGTATTAAAATATATAAGAAACAGAAGAACTTAAATATATGATCTGGATCATTCGTAGGTTCGTCACAGTCAAATCGAGTATTTTCCACAGTCTCGCTAAATAGTGATACACACAGACCGTGCATGGAACAAGGAACTCTTCTGTGAAAATTAAATCCACTAAAGTCTGAATAAGTAATGGTAAATGACAAACACTAGTTTTTTCTTTTTTATGATGTTAGCCCGACGTGGGCAACGGGTCCATCGCAAAGAGGCCCCAAAAATATAGCTTCCCTCACCAGCTATCTGCAGATAGCTAGTGAGGGAAGCTATATTTTTGGGGCCTCTTTGTGAGTGACCCGTTCCCCACGTCGGGCTAACATCATGAAAAAGAAAAACTATAGCGTTTGCCATTACCATTACTTATTCGGACTATAGTGGATTTAATTTTCCAAGAAGAGTTCCTTGTTCCAGCACGGTTTGTGTGTATCATAAAAAACTTCAGGGGACCATTCTGAATTCAATCCCATATATATATATATATATATATATATATATATATATATATATATATATATATATATATATATATATATATATATATATATATATATATATATATATATATATATTATTAGGAGTCGCGCGTCTTAAGGTACCTAAGCGCCACCACAGGCGAAAATGTGTTTTTGATGGATATCACTAGAAGTATGGTTGAAAACCTTATGAAGCGAACTACTTTTTTCACCTCTATCGCCAGCCAAAAGTTCACCCAAAGTTCGTCATAATAAGAAAATCAAAAAATTTAAAAAATATATATATAAAATATGAAAATCTATTCCAAAAACTCGTCAACATCTTCATTAGCATACTTAGAACTCTAATTTAGCCAAAAATGAACGTTCTAGCTCAATTAATAACAGAGATACTATTGCCAGAATATTGTTGAACTTTGGAGGCGATTTCTGACGAATTTTAATTTTGGCGCTTAGGTACCTTAAGACGCGGGACCCCTCATATATACTGTTCCAGAAACAATAGTACAAAAATAATTGGCTATATTTTCCTTTTATATACAGGGTATTTCACAACCGGTCTGCCGTACTTTAGGGGTGATTTAGGGGGTGATATCGCGTAAAAACGTTAATACAACATCGGTGCTATTTCCAACCGTTGCGGAGCTACGGACCTTTTAAGGTGCACGGAAAAAAATAAACGAGAGTATTAATCTGATGTATTTATTGCTACATTTTATGAGATACACCTTATAAATGCTCAAAATGTCCGCCTCGGTTTTCAGTACACAGCCTTGCTCGTTCCAAACAAGAGCCCACTGCCCATTGAATCATTTCGGGGTGTTCTCGTTGTAAGCAGCGGCATCCATCATCCGACGCAAGAGTTCCTCTCTCGTTTGCACTTTGGTCTTGTAGACCATCTCTTATCTTTTTCATAAACCCCCATAAAAAGAAATTTAACGGGGTTAGGTCCGGAGATCTCGGGGGCCACGATTTTGGACCAGCACGACCAATCCAACAATTCCCGTACCGCTGATTCAAGTAATCCGTAACATGACGACCAGAATGCGTTTGCGCCCCATCGTGCTGAAAAAACATCCTGCGCCTTGTCTCCAAGGGCACGTCTTCCATCAAAAGCGGCAATTTGTTCATCAGAAGTTCAGATAAATATCAGCAGTTAATTATTGTTCCAAAACAAACGGTCCAATCAGATGATCTCCAATTCCACCTCACCAAACATTCACCGAGAATCGATGTTGAAAGTTTCCTTCAACGATACCGTGGGGATTATCGGCGGACCTCAAGTAGGAATTTCGTCTATTGTTAATTCCATTCCGAATGAATTGTGCTTCATCACTAAACAGAATGCGATTAAGAATTTGGCGATGCATAACCATCCACTGACAAAATTGATCACGTTTATCGTAATCACCCGGTTGAAGAGCTTGCACACGTTGCAAATGATAGGGATACAAACACGCGATGCGGATTCACCAATTCGTCTAGAAATCCTTCGAATATGGGTAGTTGGGCTACGTTGTACTAGGTCCAGTATGCGCTCCTGCACAGCAACGGGCCGTCGTGCTACATGCTCTTGGTTACGTGGAACAATTGTCCCTGTTTCCCTTAATCTCTGGTGTGTGTCACTAAACACTTGCCTGTTCGGTGTTCGGTGGTTCGGAAAACGTCTTCGACATTCCTCAATTGCCGTTCTGCTGTTACCATCACGGAATTCATAAATGAAATGGATATCAGCGTATTCAACGGGTGTGAACTGTTGATTCATTTTGATTGTTCTCCTTAGCACAACACAATGTCTCGAACCACAGATCAGAACCAACTGAAAGAAAAAAACTGAGGATTAGTAGTGGTAACTTCGTAAACCGAAACTACCACTACACACAAGTAGGGATTTGTTGTTTGCACATCTTAAGACGTTCGTAGCTCCGGAACGGTTGAAAATAGCACCTATGTTGTATTAACGTTTTTACTCGATATCACCCCCCAAAGTATGGCAGACCGGTTGTGAAACACGCTGTGTGTGTGTGTGTATATATATATATATATATATATATATATATTTCAAATTCTGAAAGTTTAGAACACTTCCACATGATAACTAGCATTCGTCGCTGCAGTGTATATTCGACTCTTGAACTCCATTAGAGCATTACGAAGATGCTCTTGTGGAAGGAATTCAATAACCTCTCGGATTCTTTGACGGAGTTCTACCATATTCCTGGGTTTGTCACGATACACAAGTGTTTAAACGGATCCCCAGAAATAACAGTCCAAAGGGGTTAAGTCGGGTGATCGAAGTGAACAGTTTGGAAGTGTAAACGACCATATACTCGTGTGTTGTGTATACGCAATATTGAGTAATAAAAAGAATATAAACAATTGTTTTTGTATCATTATTTCTCTCTCTCCTCTCTCTCTCTAATATATATATATATATATATATATATATATATATATATATACAGAGAGAGAGAGAGAGAGAGAGAGAGAGAGAGAGAGGGGGGGTGAGGGTACATCTTTGGTTTTTTTTTCCAAAAGAAAAATTATTTGATTATATGAGTAAAAGTCAACAAATAATAAAAAATTATTGAATCAGTAAATGCAAAGGGGAAATCAACAGGAATTTAACTATATTGATTCATTTTCTATTATTTACTGAATTTTATAATCAAATCAAATCATTTTACAAAAAAAAAAATGTCTATTTACTTTTGTCAACCCTCTGTATATACACACACACACACACACACACACACACACATATATATATATATGATGCAAACCCACAAAGAAAAAGAAAAAAAATTATTTCAAGTTCTTTTGTGTATCCAACAATACACCTCGTCAGGGAATTCATACCACACACGCACGCACGCACGCACACACACACACACACACACACACACACACACATATATATTTATATATATATATATTTATATATATATATATATATGAATGAAGTTAAATCAGTGTGAAATCATTAAATCACTTTGATGATATTTATTTTTTATTTATTTACTTTTATAAATTTATTTCCAAAATAAATATTAAAATATTACAATTTTTTTTATGTTCCGAGTACAATAATACAATTTTCCAATTACTGTTATGTTACAATAACACAATAATATAAATAATACTGTCAAGTGGCCTATTTGTTTTATATAATTTGGCCTTTATTACATGGCATATAAGTCACGTTCAAAGTATGACTAATACACAAACGAATGAATAGTGAAAATATTGTAAATATTAATCTTAAGTTATTATTATTATTATTATTATTATTATTATTATTATAGCTACAAAACAAATACAGACAAAGTCATTATTGAAGATGTGATACCAATACAGTACAAAGAATTCGATGTTAGACACGAGAAATGAACAATAAAGTAATGTACATTATTTAATCCTATTGTTTTATTAGTATTCCCCATTATTATTACTCAAGATTTCAAATTGTTTTTAAACGAATTTACGTTCAATATATTTTTTATATTAGTATTTAAATCATTCCATAGTTTCAGTCTAACGAAAATGGGTCATTTTTGACATGAAGACAATCTAATTTTAGGAATAACGTGCTTTGATTTATTTCTGGTCTGATATGAGTAGATTGTTTCGTGAGTTACAAAATATTTATCCAATGCAAGTTAATAATTTTGTTCTTACACTCGTAAATGAAAATAAAATGTGCCACTTTGATTAAATCTTTGCGATTTACCTTATTGCTCGGTTTAGAATGGCAAAAATACTGTTTAAAGCGTTGTCAGCGGAATTTCCCCTACAAGGGTGTAGTACTATGGTAGAACGTTGCTGACGTCATTAAATTAGGGAGTTCTAAACCATCGGCAAGGTTGGTAAAACTGTCAATTCAAGCGTGGACGTTTTGTATTTTAAAATTTCGATTATTATTGGTAGTGAAATTCAAGCAGGAAGTTGTTCCCTGATTTGAAAATTATACATTATTAATTCAAGTCACTCTTTTTCTGAAAAGGCAATCGAGTTGGGAGCTACGGACTTGAGGCCCAATTCCAACAAGAAGGATCGGACTGCTTCAGTAACCATATTCAGGCTTCATACGTTTAGCTTGCCACGTATCCTGTGGTGAACCTGTTTGTCTGAGCGCTGTCTCTCTCTCTGAGCTGTTCTTCCCCAGTGTTATATTTAGTGTACGTTTACTAATTGGTGCCGTTAGCGTGAAGTGTGTTTATTATTATTATCTCCAGAATCATGTATGTTATTAGTTGAATATATTTATTTCGAACTAAGCAGCGTCATTTTCCTTTCAATTCGGGTGTTTTAATTTTCCTTGCTTAATAGATATTGGAACGATCCTAGGTTGCTAGTATATCGACTATAGAAAAGTTTAAAACAGAAGTGCTGAAGTGCTATGTACACTCCCACCTTGGGAAGATTCTAGCACAGAACCCACGAGTCTTTGTGAATTAACTGTAGTAAGGTTACAAGAAAGCCGGTAAGAGTACTTTATATAAGGAAGAACAAGAGTGTGATACAGAGTTAATAAAATCCATTTGGGGACTACATGTCTAAGTTTAAACATTATAGCAGCTCTCCTTGAAAATTTTTTCTTGAGATAAAATTTACATGATCATTGCGCTGCAAATTTTTGTCTAGCATTACACCAAGAAATTTTGTTACAGTACATTCCTTTACAATGATTTCACCAACATTTAGTTCATCAAGATACTGTATATCGTTTATCATTAAATTTGTTTTATTGGTATTTAGAAAGAATTTATTAGAGGTTAACCACTTCATTAGATTGATAAATCCTAATTTAAAAATACCCATAGCCGAATTAACATCTTTGCAAGAAAAAGACACAGTTGTATCATCTGCAAACATTATGAAGTTAAATATATCAGAAGAGCGTGGAAGATTATTTCTATATAATAAAAATAACAGTGGGCCAAGACTAAGCCTTGGGGTACACCATATTTAACAATCATTTTAGCTGAGCAGACCTTATTTACCGATACAAATCGATATATAATGAACAAATAACTTTTAAACCAATCACTGATAGCTCATCTAAAGCCATAAAAATGTAATTTGTTAAGTAGAATATTATGGGTTATTACATCAAAAGCCTTACTCAAATCGATAGATAAAAAATTCGTTATTTCTTTGTTCTCTTTAGCTACATTTGCACTTTCCATAAGATTTAAAATAGTTATTTGTTTTAGTTCTACGAAAGCCAGCTTGATATGGCGATAATAAACTGTATGATTCTAAATAGTGCTGCATTCTACTTTTTACAGTTTTTACAATTTTTTTACTAAATACAGATAATGAACACACCAGCCTGTAATTAGTTGCTAATGGTGGATCACCCCTTTAAAGAGGGGTGTTATACAACCAATTTCCAGCATTGATGGGAATATTCCCTCGGAAATACATTGGTTAATAATTTTAGCCAGATTACGGATATTTTATCTTTAACAATATTTATCTTTTTTATGGATGTTATTTTTTGTATTTTTTAATTTACCAATAATATTCTGGACCTCAGTAAAGGTAGCACGAACAAAAGAAAATCAATTTAGTGTCCTGGACAGTATGTAGTCTAACGGTGAATGAATATTTAGTGAATGTGAGTGAAGCTTATCAGTTATTGAGGTAAAATGGTTAGTTAAAGCATTTGAAATAGGTATATCGTCAGTAATTTCCTTATTACCAACATTTAGTTTCTCGACTGAATTTTCTTAATTTGGTTTCCGATAAGACTGTTTATAGTCGATAAGACTGTTTATAGTTGTCTTCTTTGTATTTGGAAAATTTACTCTTATAATAGTTAGTAATTTTGATTAATTTAGGTAATTTGTTTCTATGTTGAGTAGATTGTAGTTTTGGAATGTTGCGCATATTTCTCCAGGAAAATAATATCATTTTCGTTATTAGAATATAAAAATTTATTAGTATACAAATTTTCAGCTAAATTCCGTGGGGTCGTCCATCTGGAAAAGATCCCTGTTTTTCATTGAAGTGATAATTTCTGGAGTGATCCATGGGTTTGCAACACTTGCGCGAAACTGTTTTCCTCCTTAACCCTTTACCGCACTGTGCGTCGAATACGTAACGTTTCAAATACACGCATTTAGACTCAACCCTACGCAAAAAGTTCGGCCATAAAGGGTTAAAGGAAAGCAAGTATTAAAAATATGAAATAAGGAGTCACAGAAGAACTTAAATATATGATTTGGATCATTCATAGGTTCCGCACAGTCAAATCGAGTATTTTCCACAGTCTCGCTAAGTTTTCTTTTGTTAACCCCCAAAAATATTTAGTATTCAATAGTTGTTTTAGCTGCACTTGAACAATGTTATCGTATATAGTTAGGTAGGATAATGATCACTGATGTTTGTGGTTATAATTCCGGAATTTAAGAGCATTGCTTTTTATAAATATATTATTAATTGTAGATTCTGTTATTAGATTACCATAGTTGCAGACTCGAGTGGGTTTACTGATATTATGACTGATATAGAAAAAAATTAATTAGTTTAAAAATTTACGAGAATTGCTTCAGATTGAAAACTGATGTTGAAGTCAGCCATACACATTAATCTTGTTTTATATATAAAAAATTAGGTTTTCAATATCACTATTACATACAGAAAATACTTCGATGGGAGTCGTAAGTTTCGTGTACATACGTAGAAATACCCGCTTCCCAACCTAACAGCTCTTACAGTATAATAAGCAACGTCATTATCTATATTATACAGGTTTTTAATATTATTGTTCAACCAGGTTTTTTTGAGAATTATACCACTAAATTTGACCGTAAAATGTTGCAAAAGAGCCAATAAATAGCTATAGTTCCTGGGTAAGCTCCGGATATCTAGATTTAGCACTGAAATAGTTTTTATAAATATCATTTTGTAATCCAAAGATATTAAACTCATGAACCGATGAAACTATGCAATTGCCTACACCCGATTCCCGTTCGAAATATTCTGTGGTGGATATAGAACTTTTTTAATGAACTGAAATGATTGATATAGAGGCATATAGTATGAAGAATCTTATCGTTGAATGTCATTTTGATCAGTTATTCATAAGCATAAGAATAAGTATAAGAATAAGGAGTTACGCCTAGTTAAACTGAGAATGGGAAAGTCGACTGAAGAAATTGTAGGAGGAGTTATTCGTATGCTTCCTGTGTGGCGAATTTCGGTTGTCTTTTTTCGAAGTTTCCATACCCTCGAATGTTCTTTGATAAAGAAGGTGAACTCGTTTGGCCGAAGTATTGAAGGAGTCTCTTTTTCTTTGATAATTAATTTGGCTCCAAGGAACTAGGCAACTTTCCCGAACCTTCTCGCTTCCAGTACAGGGTGTTCAAAAGTCCCGTCACCCCCTACAAAATGTACATATTGTAATAGTAATGTAATACCAATTTTATTTGTGTGTGATTAATTGACTTTATATGTTATTCATTGACATTTTTTTCTTTTCTGGGTATTAGAGTTGTGTGAACAATGACAGACCAGTCCACTTACACTCTGGAGGAAAGGATAGTGATGAACACATGGGTTCATGAAGGTCACATACTGGCAAAACGATACATGATATCCAGAATGATTTCAAGACAAGCTTCAATAAGGCTGCACCACCAAACAAGACGGTATAACGCTGGGAGAAAAAGCTGTTTAAAACTGGCTCCATCAAGGACAGACCACGGTCGGGAAGACCAACAACGTTGAGCAGAACAATGTGAAGGTGTGATTGCATCGGTGGCTCGTTCACCGAAAAAATCACTTCGGAAACGATCACAAGAACTTGCAGTCCCCATGTCCACAATGAGAGATCACATGACAAAAGATCTCGGCATGAAACCATATCTCCTGTCATTTGTTAATGAATTAAACGATACACACCTGCAGAAACGATATGAAGCCTGTGAACGGTTTTTGAGTTTTTCCAACAATTCCTGCACGTGGAACAGTGATTTTTTCTGATGAGTGTGCAATTTACCGTAGCGCCAAAATGAGAAATGTTTACTGCTGGAGCAAGGAAAATCTACACTTCTTTGAGGAACTGGAACACCATCCACCGCACTTGATGATATGGGGTGCAGTGTCTGCCAGGAACTTGTTCGGTCCATATTTTTTTGATGGTCCTGTCAACCAAATTGCCTACTTTAGCATGTTGCGGGAGTGGTTTGTGCCTGAGCTCGAACGTTTAGGGATGCTTGGTCGGGTGTGGTTTCAACAAGACGGGGCTCCGGCTCATTTTGCCATTAATGTGATGGAATTCCTCAACGAAGTGATCGGAGGCAAATGGATCGGCCGTGGCTCGCAACATTTACCTGCCCCTCTTGAGGCCGCCCCCAAGTCCAGAGCTGTCTTCATGTGACAATACGTTATGGGGTTTCGTCAAGCAGTACGTATGCCGGGTGCGTTACCGCACAACAGAGGAACTAAAACACGTTGTTCGAGATGCATTTGGTGCAATCACTCCAGCAATGCTGCGTCGATTCTCACAGCGCACATGGAGGCGCATAATCCTTTGTTACGAAAATGATGGTGCGCACACAGATATTCTTGATTAGTAACTGTAATTAGTAACTGTATTTACTGTAATTAAAGTAATTGTTGCCAGTGACTTGTTTCTTAAATTACACCTAACACATATAAATACAATTAATCACACAAAAATAAAATTGGTATTACAATATGTACATTTTGTAGGGGGTGACGGGACCTTTCGAACACCCTGTACAGTACATTATCATTGACGAAGATGTTTGACCCCTTCAGTTCTCTCCCACTGTTTTGGTATTAAATCTCTGAGTTTCATCGTCACATATTACTTTATAGCTGAGGTGGACGTCCAAGATTCAGCCGTTTCTTTTACTCTAGAATTTGCTTTTTCTGGTGGAGTTTGCTTCCTCAGTCTGTAGACACTTTTGATTTTGATATTGTCCAAATTCATTCTATCTTTTATTATATTCTCTACCTTTTTTTTTAGTGTTACTGTTCGTTTCTCTATTAATTCCAGCTACTCCCATTATTATTAAGTTATTAGGACGTGAATTACCATCTAAGCTGCTTACTTTGTTCTTGTTTGTTTAAGCAAAGTCTGTTCCCTGTTCTTCCCTCACGCTCTACTTAGTGTACGTTTACTTATTGGTGCCATTAGCACCAGTAAGGTTCTTATTGCCTCCATACATATTGCGATTATTTTTAGTTACTGAGTTAGATTTAAGGTCTTTTATCTCATAGCGGGCATATGTCAAGCTCTGTATTTCTATACTTCAGTTTTGCATTGTCACTTCTTAACAACTCGTTATTATGTTGCACAACTTTTATGACTGTCTCTACCTCTCTTATTACACTATTACTTTTGTGTACCAAATTAAAGGGGGAATTATATTTACTTGCTAAGTCTTTCGTTTCAGATTGTAGGGCGTTTACATGATCTTTGGTGGACAGTTTGAGAGTAATTTATGTAGTTAAAATTCACTCGTTCCTTCGTTCGTATGTTTATAGGACTTTGTTTGTTTGTTAGTTCGTACGTTTGTTATTTCAACGTCACGGATACCGCTTGTCGCCTCTTAGGACTAAGAAGGTAGTGCCGGACGTCGCTAGAAAACTTTGGAGATATTTTTTATGCACTATTATCAGTAATGTAATTAGATTGTAACTTCGTAATCTTGGCACGTTTACAATTTTGCTGACGCAGAAACACACTGAGTCACTGACTTCAAACACTGTTAATTTTTAAGAAGAAGGAGCACAAAATAGTTAAACGTCACCGGCATTGGCACTCAAAAACTCTCCCTGGCACTCAAAAACACTCAAAACCACTTCCCTCGTTTTATTCATGTACCCCCACGGTGGGGGTGACTACACCTCTTCCGCCTTCTTATACCCATCTTTGTATATCACTTGAGGGGAGAGAAAGTTCCTAATGATAATTTATTGATTGTTTAAATTATAAAAAGATAATTTAAGAAAATGTATTCGTCCTCCTGTTTCGATCAGCAAAGTTTAGCGATCTTTACCCTTACAAAAGGGATTAAATAAATTATTACTTATTATTTCCACGAAGCAAATTTTTGGAATCGGCGTTCAAAATGTTTAAGTAATAATAATAATAATAATAATAATAATAATAATAATAATAATAATAAATTCGTGAACAGAAATAGTAAAAAAAAATTTCAAATTTACAAAAATAAATTATTTTCATTAATATTTTCAACTCTTTAACTGCTTCTACCGAGTATATTAGGTTCTCATATAACTTCCTGTGGTGCTCTGATCGAGTACAGTATATACTCGATTTGGGTTTTCTGTCGATCACTGAAACCCACCACAACTTCACACTGATTCAATGATGGCATTGAAATGGAGTAGTTAACGAGTTAAATTTTGAGGAAAAGTTTTTGTAAATTTGAAAATCCCGAAAAATTTCTGTAATTTTTATCAGAGCCGAATTTTTGTGTGTCCTGAATGATATTTTCTTTAAGATTTGATCTTTTCAATTCCGATTTAAATACGAATTAGGAAATCCAATATTTTCACGGGAATCAAACGCAAATGTAAGCTTTAAACATATTAAAAAAATAAACAAAACAAAACAATAACAATAATAATAATAATAATAATAATAATAATAATAAATAAATAAATAAATAAAAGTTAAGGTTTAGTAATAAATTCACCATGTCTCTAAATGAAATGTAAATGGTTCTAAATGAACCTTTCTTACAACATTTATTTCTGTAACCATAAAACTATACACGTCCATCTTAAAACATTTATTTCTGTAACCATAAAATTGTGTGTACTTACCTTGGAGAATAAAATAACGTGTAGCGCTCGTGTTGTTATTGTCAAACCAACGCTGACTCGTTCACAAAAAAAGCTGTGAGGAGAACGGATAAACCACACAGCGCTTTTCAGGGTTGCCTAATAAATTTCCTCGGCAAATGACACGTTGGTCCAAATGGAGTCGATAGGCAAAACTATACGAGTTACGCGCAAAACATTATTATAGGTCCATATGGACCCGTTGGGCCGGAAAGGGTTATTCATTTCTTGTGATATTCATTTCTTGTGATATTCACCAGGTTCGGGAGACTAAATCCGAGCTGAAATAACTTTTTGTAGCGAATTTTATGAACAAAACTAAATATGGAACTAAACTGCTGAACTAAATATTTTATTCTTCATTAAATGTAGTTGATATTATTCCTTAATTTACTTAGCAACTACAGGGTGATACCTATTATCATATAACCATCGCAGATGCACCTACCGGAGCATCCTGGTGGCTCATCCGAGTAGTCCCTACAGTGAGCAACGCCATCGCAGAAGTGGCTGAGGGAGACGCAGCCTCCATCGTCGCACGCGTACTCGGAGATGTCGCATCCATCGTCAGCGGTCGCCCCGACGAAGGAGTAACGGCTGAAGATGAGCGAGAGTGCGGCGATGAGCAACGGGTATGAGGTGGAGAAGAGGAACGAAGAATAAAGAAGAATCATCATCTTTGGGACCCTGAAAAAAATAATAAGCAGATTAATATTCAATTAATTAGTTAATAATTAAATTATAAATAAATTATAAATTAATTTTATTTTTAATCATTATTTACTTATACAATTACAATTAACCAATTAATTATTATTAATAATTAGACTATATTGTATTATTCACTATTATTTTATAATTAATTAGCATTAGCAATTAATAATGATATTTAATTAAAAAATAATAATTAATAACATATAAAACTAATTTATTAATTATTACCAATGAAATTAAGTACTTAATTTTATAATTTATTTATAATTTTTTAACATTTTCTTTCAGTTAATCTTTTCCGTATTTAACTATTGTCTTTGGTTCTCTCTCGGAATAATCGTAATTCTGTTATTTTCTTTTTTCTTTGAATAAAGAAAGCATTGACGCATATTAAATTTCAGATTTGGCATTCTGACCTTGCGGCACTCCTAAAATTATATTTTCAAGGGAAACCAACTTGGTCGTTCTTGGTTTTCGAAATTTGATTAATTTCATTTAATTACAACATCCCAACCTTTCATAATAATCCAATTATATTTAATAATTAAATTATAAAAACTTTGTAAACATTTAATATGATAATTGTTATATTGTGAATATAAAATCAATTGCAAATGTCATGTAAGTGAAGTATTACAATCTTCCGCGAGTCATATATATATATATATATATATATATATATATAATATATATATATATATATATATATATACTCAAAGACATCATGGGCACTACATAAACGGAAAAACATGAATTACTTATTTTGCCCTATGGTTTCTAGACTTACGGGACACCCTGTATATATATATATATATATATATATATATATATATATATATATATATATATATACATATATATACAGTGTGTAGTGCTGTGGGAAACGGCGTTCCCTTACTTTTTTGGTAGACGGAACGGCGTTCCCTCACTATTTCAAATAAATCCGAACTTACAAATCTGTAACGTCATGAAATTTTAATTCCCACCCCAGAAGAAATATGAGAAAGAATCATTAACTGTTTCATTTCTTTTAGCTTCGACTGAGGCAATGCTAGCCTATAAAGATCTGGTGAAACAGTCACCACGGCGTACCAGTTGTTAACTTTTTTTTAGTTAATCATTCCAGTTGTTAGCTATTTTTATTGATCGTACTGGATGTCGTATATCTAATGACACTGGAAATACTGCATCTTCAACCTTGGAATATATCCTAATATCCAGTGCATATGACCTCAAAATATCCCTGAAATTGGTCAGATTTCAAAAGATTTCCCGGGGAGCTTGCAGTGCCCCCGGACCCCCAGCTGTATTGGCTCGCCGCGCTCGCCATTGTCCCCCCTGCATCTGAGTAACACTTTCAAAATGCGTTCCCTCACTTCTTTATTTAGCACTACACCACTGCATATATTGTAAGGTATATCGTTTTACTAGTTTCACTTGAGAATATTGTTAGCGACATGTTTGTTAGTCTTTCACCAATTTGTGTTTCCGATTTCACACTAAATCAAACCAAATTTGCTTTCTAAGTTATGTAACCTTTTAAAGTCCTGCGCCACTTCATTGATTTTCTCTCCGCTTTCGCCAGACGATTTTATTCAGTTTCAGAAATGATTCTTTGACCGTAATTCGTATTATTTATAGAAGTCAAGGAATATATTCGTCTTAAATTTGTGGCATTTTACCTTAATGAATATATATATACTGTATATATGTTACAGTCAATGCGTGAAACCAGTCATTTCACGTAATGCCTAAAAAACTTCAGGCATTCCGAGTAATACCTATGATCAATGTTCCCTCTAATTTTTTTAGTCCTTGTGCGCAAGAAATTTTCCTTGTGCGGACATTTAGATTCATGGTGAAAAATTGTGCATATTATCTTCAAAATGAAACACTATATATAAATATTAAATATTTAATAAATATTATTTCCATAAGGTGATAGCTCGATCATTACGGTACTATTAAATGGATATTAAAAAAACTGTTTACGATATTATACTATATTCAAAAAAAAAAAATTTATCCATTCTAAAAATATGAATAAAATAAAAAATAGTAAAATAAAATTCAACAAAATTAAGAAATAAAATAAAAATAACATTGATTGAAAATGACTATTTTAGTTATTATTTCTCAAAACAATTTTTAGCATTTAGCAATTTAAAATAGACTATCAAGATTAATGCATGATTTTATCCATTCACGAAATAGGAATAAAATAAAAAATATTTTATTTTTTTATGAATTATGAGATAATTACTATTCGTTTTTATGCAAAAATAAGAAAGAGAAGGTTTATATTCAATGCGTTAATGTATAAAAGAAAAAAAATGCAAATACATAGAGTAAAAAAAATCCGTATTGCGTAATTGCGCGGACGTCGGCGAAGTCGGGCGGAAGGGGTTTAATACTTAAAAGAGCGACTATAGAGTACAGTATGTTGATGCAAATGGTCAGACCTTGTTTTGACGGTATATTTTTGAAATTACTTCATTTACTGTCGTGACTCATGATACGCTTGAGCCTGTGCGCATTTTATTTTGCTGTGTGCGCGCGCACACGCGCAGACCTTAGAGAGAACATTGGGCCTATGACCCTTAAACATAGGTAATACGCATTACTAACCTAATCTAACCAACCTAATCCAACCTAACCTAACCTATCCACCCTAACTTAACCTAACCTTCACGAAGAAGTCGTTAATCGTTTAATCGAATTACCCTAAATGCCTGAAGCCTTTAGGCATTACGCGAAATGACTGGTTTCACACATTGACTGTAACATACATACATATATATATATATAAATTTTTTTAAACTGAACCTGAAAACAAAATAACTTCCATACTACAGCTAGTAATATTAAAAACTTCAAACAAAAAAACACTAAAAAAAACAAAAATAATACACGTAATAAAACAAGTAATCACAAAAATAATAATAAAAACTAAAACCAAAAGAAGGACTAAAATGAAAATAAAAAAATTAAAATACTGATATTGATGTTAAGTGAAGCTATAGACAAACATTATCATATCATGAAGCTCATACTATAGTAGACATAAAGCTCTACTGATGAATAGCTACGACTCTTCAGTTAGCTGTTTTTTTAATTCTTTACATTAGACTGCATTAAGCGCGTCTTGTTAACTCAGAGAGGCTCGAGATATTGTGGTTAGCGAACATTTAAAAAGCTGAACATTTTGGATGTAACTTATGTAGCGGACTAAAAGATCCGTAACAAAGTAAATTTAGGGTTCTGCAAGAACCTTTTTTATAATTAGCTCACAGTTGCTGCCTATAATTATTAATGCAGAATGTACGAAAAAGAGTATATTTAGCTTCGCTTGTACAGAATCTGAAGTTCCTCATAATTATGTTTGCTTTAGCGCAGAAATGATGACGATTTGATTCATATACATTCCTTTACTTGCTCTATTGGTTCATTTTTTTATTTTGAAAATAACATTAGTTGTTTCATTTGAGCTTTTGGGATAAAACTGGATAACCTTAGAGTATATATATATATATATATATATATATACATTTTTGGAGAAAGGGGAAAGCAAACTAACCAAAAATTTGGCAAGATTATATGATGCCAGAATAGGCCTCAAAGGAATTCCGGGTTTGTGTATCTTAGGGAGACTATATAATCGTCCCAGATCACATCCCGTTGCAAAAAGTTTTTTATAAGTTATCACATCTATTGCTTTTTTAGTTTTCAAAGATGACAGTAACCTATTAATTTTATCCTCAAGCCGTAAGATTACAATTTTAGCACAATCCTTAATTAGTTTAAATTTCGAACCATCTTTTAACAATTCTAAGGTTTTATTAACATAATCCTCACGATTGAGAATTACAACACCCCTACCCTTATCTGGCCTAGTAACTAAAATGTTAGGGTTACGGGACAGATCGCGAAGAACACAAACATCAGATTTCCGGAATATGATAGAATTATGGCTGCAGTTAACTTTTTGAAACAAATTATTCACAACATTTGACATTTCTGAAGAAAACCTGTTAAAATTATCTTTAATGGGTTGTGACTTAAAATCTGACAATAATTTTTCAAACGGCAACAAAAAGCGGGGTTTACAGAAATTAAAAACTGGAATTTTAAAATGCAGGCCCTAAGATACACAAACCCGGAATTCCTTTGAGGCCTATTCTGGCATCATATAGCTTGCCCTCGTATAATCTTGCCAAATTTATATATATATATATATATATATATATATAAATAAAAATTTGGCAAGATTATACGAGGGCAAGCTATATGATACCAGAATAGACCTCAAAGGAATTCCGGGTTTGTGTATCTTAGGCCCTAAGATACACAAACCCGGAATTCCTTTGAGGCCTATTCTGGCATCATATAGCTTGCCCTCGTATAATCTTGCCAAATATTTATTTTCTTTTGCAGCAAAAAAGCATATACTTTTGCTTATTACGATAAATATATATATATATATATATAATCGTAATAAATATTTATCAAACCGAGTTGGCGAATTTTTGGTTTAATTTAGTTTTGCTTGCGACAGTTTGTCTCTAACTAACTAACTAACTAACTAACTAACTAACTAACTAACTAACTAACTAACTAACTATATATATATATATATATATATTATATATATATATATATATATATATATATATATATATACAGGGTGGGCCGTAAGTTTCCATACATAGGAAAAATTAAACGTTTGTTTTTATGTTTCAGATACCCTAAGAATATACGTTTGACGTAAGATCTTGTTTACTGATGAAGCAAATTTTTACGTCAATGGAGAGGTTAATCGGCAAAACATACGTTATTGGAGTAATGCTAACCCTAACTGGCTGAGTCCGACGAAGATGCAAGGTGCCGGTAAAGTGATGGTGTGGGCCGGGGTATGGGGTGACAGAATTATTGGACCAATTTTTGTCAGTGGAAATCTTAATGCCGAAAGGTATCTTAACATGTTGCAAGAAGAGATTTTCCCATCCCTGCTAAACGAGGAAGGTAACTTCCCAGTTTACTTCCAGCAAGATGGAGCTCCACCTCATTATGGTCTTCACGTGCGTCGGTATTTGGATCAGCAGTTTCCGGATGTTTGGATTGGTCGGCGTGGTCCTGTGGAGTGGCCTCCCAGATCCCCAGATCTCACCCCCCTTGATTTCTATCTTTGGGGGCACTTGAAGGCCATGGTGTATCAGGAAAAAATACGAAACATAAATCATCTAAAGGAACGTATCACCAACGCCATTACAAGCATAACGTCAACTGTGCTAATGCGTGTTCATCAACAGTGGGGAACACGTATTGAAATGTGTTTTCAAAACAATGGCAACCATGTAGAGCATATTATATAAATAAAAATGGTTGTCCATAAAAAAATGTTTATTTTTCCTATGTATGGAAACTTACGGCCCACCCTGTATATATATATATATATATATATATATATATATATATATATATATATATATATATATATAGTGATGTAGGTCACATCCGCATCCGCGGAACATCCGCACATTTTCTCGCATCCGCATCCGCACTTTGGACTGCGGATGTCGTGCGGATGTGGACCGTTGAGATAAAACGTCATTAATAAGCGGAAATTATCAAATTCTACTATAATAATAGAACTAGTTCATTGTGCGCAAAAGTGATGCAAGCGACAAGACGAGAGGCTGTTCTTGTATAAAGTTACTCTCTTGCAACCTACTTAGATCCACGTTACAAAGCTAAGTTGTTTTCACCTAGTACATTAGAACGAGTTAAATCATCACTTGGCAAAGCAGTTGAAGAGCTTCAATCTCTTGAATCTGTCGCTTCGCCACCCACCAAAAGAATAAAAGTTTCAGTGACAGAACCAACACCTTCAACAAGCAAATCTATCACAGAATCTCTCTCTCAGTTTCTTGAGTCAAGCAGCGATGACGAGACCTACGCGATGTCAAAAGATGTAGTAAAAATGATCGAGAGCTATCACCAAGAAAAACGCCTGGCTGCATGTGACAATCCTATTAGTTGGTGGAAAAATACGCAGAATATCTATCCATACTTGAGTAAACTTGCAAGGAAACATTTAGCACGTCCTCCAACAAGCGTACCAAGCGAGAGATTATTTAGCAGTGCTGGATTAATATATGATGAAAAGAGAAACAGACTGGCAGCAGAAAAGGCAGAAAAATTAATGTTCCTTAAGCATAACCTTCCTATAATTAAGTTTGAATATTAAACGATGAACATCTTAGTTTACTTTATTTTAATTACTCATTTATAAATATGCCTAATAAAACTTTAAACTTAATATAAATAGTTATCAAGCTAATTAAAGATCTCTTTCTATAAGGGTGGAGGTTGGGGAAAGAGGTCGGGTAACACAATTATGGTTTCTAATTGTGGCTGAAACTCAACAAAATATAACGAATTTATTTGCAGACGAATTCACTAATTGATTTCTATATTAGTTAGATGCTTGCTATTATTTTATATGTTCAGGGAAAAGTACAGCAATTATTGTACAATTAATCAATTATACTACATTATAGCTACAGCTCTCTCTATATAATAACTTATTATATACGTTAAACACAACAAATCTCGAATATATCCTAAAAATAACGAAAATGTAGACATCCGCATCCGCATCCGCGGATGTTGAAATCAAACATCCTCATCCGCATCCGCATCCGCGGATGTGAAAAAAATGACATCCGCTACATCACTAATATATATATATTATATATAATATATATATATATAGTAAGTTAGTTAGTTAGTTAGGGACAAACTGTCGCAGGCAAAACCAAATTAAACCAAAAATTCGCCAACTCGGTTTGATAAATGGAAAAAGTTGTTCTCAAAATAAGGAAAAGCAAAAAACGTCGAAGATAAATTCATTTCCTCATTAAGTTTTATAATTAACACATCAGTCCTCCCTCCACATGAAAAGATTTAAGGGAAGGGGAACTTAAAAAAGGATATATAGTATATATATATTATAATCAATCAAAGGGCCAGAAGTTGGCACCAGAACGATCGAGGCAGACGAACTCGTCCCATTGCAATAACTCCTTCATTATTATTAACCAGCAACATCAACAGTTGAAACCCCGACCTTAATGTTTTCAATTCGCCTCAAAAGGAGAAGTTGTTACCCACTGAACTATGGGCCCTGATCGTATATATATATATATATATATATTATCGTAATAAGCAAAAGTATATGCTTTTTTGCTGCAAAAGAAAATATATATTTATGTGCTGTTGTAATGCCCACACTTCGCTTTCAACGATTCACGAAGAGTGGCAATTTTTTTTTGTGCATGTGTGTAGTGCATCCAATGAAATATGAATGTGCGCATAAATAGATGCACATGTACACCAGTTCTTATATAATTTGCGGTTTTACAGGAACTTTGCAGAACATTATGTGTTCTTTAAAGTTGTACTGAAGAAGGTATTCATATATAATATATATATATATATATACAGGGTGGGCGGAAAGTAGCTCCCTATTTTGGATTGGTAAAAAAATACGTATATTATCCATTTATTTCAGAAGAAATAATATGAAAAGGTAGGCATACATGGTAGGTTTTCTCTAAAATTCAATGTGGGCTCCAACTCTTTCCACCAGCTTCTGGAGCCGCCCAGGAATGGCGTCCACTGACTTTAGCAGGAACTCCGGCGGGATGGAGGACATGACTTCCCGAATTCGGTCCTCCAGTTCTTCCAATGTCCTCGGTTTGGTGCGGTAGACTTCTTCCTTTACCCACCCCCAAAGAAAGAAGTCGCACGGTGTCAAGTCGGGGCTCCTGGCTGGCCATTGATGTGGACCACGACGACCCATCCAACGCCCAGGGAAGTGGGCATCCAGCCACTCACGGACAACAAGAGCGAAGTGCGGAGGGGCGCCATCTTGCATAAATATCAGATCGTCGATGTTCTCCCATGTGCTGACAACCGGCCAGACCTCGTTTCGCAACATAGCAAGGTACCGTTCAGCATTCATGGTGTTGCGCAGAAGGAACGGGCCCACAACCTGATCTGAGGTCATACCACACCACACCGTTACACTGAACCGATTCTGCCGTTTTTCAGCGGTAACCGTGCGACTTCTTTCTTTGGGGGTGGGTAAAGGAAGAAGTCTACCGCACCAAACCGAGGACATTGGAAGAACTGGAGGACCGAATTCGGGAAGTCATGTCCTCCATCCCGCCGGAGTTCCTGCTAAAGTCAGTGGACGCCATTCCTGGGCGGCTCCAGAAGCTGGTGGAAAGAGTTGGAGCCCACATTGAATTTTAGAGAAAACCTACCATGTATGCCTACCTTTTCATATTATTTCTTCTGAAATAAATGGATAATATACGTATTTTTTTACCAATCCAAAATAGGGAGCTACTTTCCGCCCACCCTGTATATATACAAACTCAGAATGGTCCCCTGAGAAACTTATATGTTAAACACGGTCTGTGTTGTTTAACATATATATATATATGTGTGTGTGTGTATATATATTAGTGATGTAGCGGTTGTCCGCAACCGCATTTATCAGTGCGGTTGTTTGAGGATATCTTCTTACTAGGGCAACCGAATAACTATAAATGCTATAAACCTCGCCAAATGCTGTTCCCGTCATGCCTCATGCCTTCACTCAAGGGTGCAAAAAAGTAAAAGTTTACTACACCCTAATTGCGACATGTCTAGAATTGCTAATTGGATTGGATGGTTAGATGCATTATGTAAGTTATCAACGCTAGGTGGCTAGAAAAGCCTTATTTTAATTGTATTTAATAAAGCAATGATGATGTATAATTACTGTTGATTAAAAAAGCTAAAAAAATACTCAATTTTTTTTAGTAGAAATTAGGCAACCTTCACTACGTTACAAACTAAAGTAAAGCACCAGCTTCAGTATCTGTTCAGACACGAGTGAGGATGGTTGTGTTGCGCTAGCTCTCCGTCGCTACCTTTGTAACGTTACGTGCTTCAACCCATTAGTAAAGTGTTAGACTGTGGTGCAACTATCATGGAGCGATCTATGAGTGCAGTGTGGAAGTACTTCTCGAGAGTGTCAAACGATGTAGGGAAGTGTATCATATGTAATAAGAACTATTCACGAAAGGGAAGGAGTACCACTAACTTAAAAAAACCATCTGCGTTCAATGCACAAGAAGGAATATAATGAAGTGATATCTAGTGAAAATGAAACTAATGAACAGTCGAAGAAAAAGGAATCAAAAGTGTCTCTTACCCCTACAGGAAATGAAGTGCGCAGTGAAAGAAACGAATCAGACGATTGAAAGTTGCTTCGAAAAAGTCAAAATTTGGGATGCGAATCATTCCAAATCAAAATCACTGGACTATCGCATAGCCGAAATGATAATAATGGATGACTTGCCATTCAGCCACGTTGAGGACTTAGGTTTCATGAGACTCATGGCTGAAACAGCTCCACAGTATAAGGTGAAACAGCGTCAGTTCTACACTGATCTTGTGTGCAACGATATCCATGACTTTGTTTCAAAGAAAGTGTTCAAAATTCTTGAGCCTCTAAAAGATTCGAAAGTATCATTGATAACGGATGCATGGTCAGACACGTCTGCTGGAGTGTCTTTACTCTCTTTGACATGCCATGCAGTGAATCAAGACTTCAAGTGAACCAATTTGGTGCTCAGCGTAATGCCACCTGAAGATCGCCACACTGGAGAATACTTGTCAGAAAAATTTGAGCAGATGCTTCAGAAGTGGTATATTGCCCATTCATCCATCCATTATGTAATGCGCGACTCAGGAGCAAACATGATAAAAGCTTTGTTTCTCACTGGCGTCCATAATATCGATTGCATTTTCATAAACTGCAACTTGTAATCAAAAGTGGATTATCCTCACAAAAATCTCTCAGTGACTAGCTAAACTTCGATCCATCGCTACTCATTTCAACCATTCTACGATGGCGCAGGATGAGTTAAAAAAAAATTCAGAAACGCTTAGATCAACCTGAACCTACAGTCATTCATGATGTCGCCACACGGTGGAACAGCACTTATCACATGATGCAGAGAACACTGAAGTTCAAGGAACCACCGAGTCTATGTAGCGCTGCTAACTCCAAAATGCAACAACTCACTAACGTCGACTTCACTCTCTTGTCAAACTGTGTGGCTGTGCTGGAACCATTCGATGATATCACAAAAGGATTGAGTAGTTGCACCTCTTCCATATCTGAGGTTATTCCCCTCGTCGTTTCCTTGAAAAATGTGCTGCAACCTCGAAGTGGTGATTCTAAAGTTGATCGTAGACTCAAAACAATGAAGGAGATAATGCACACAGAGCTAGCAAGGAGATTTGATGGCCTAGAAGCAAATGACATGTATTCTTTGGCTACCTATTTGGATCCAAGGTACAAAGCAAAAACTTTTTCCGCTTCACATGTCACAAAAGGTGTTCAGAAAAAATTGGGATATCTTTGTGATGAAATGGACAAGACTCAAACATCATCGGACTCGGAGACAGCCAGTGAACCACCGGCAAAGAAACCACTGATTGGTTTAGGCCAGGCATCAGCTTCTACGAGTAAATCAATAACAATAATGGACTCAATGAGTGCTCTATTGGCTTCCAGTAGTGATGACAAGACCGAAACTGAGTCAAACAGAGACTCGCAAAAAATGATAGAGAAATATCACAATGAGAAAAGGGTTGGACAAGAAGATGATGCTTTGGCTTGGTGGAGGTCAAATCAAAAGAAATACAAAAATTTGAGCAAACTGGCTCGGACATACCTTAGATGTCCTCCCTCAAGTGTTCCTAGTGAACAATTATTTAGTGGAGCAGGGATCATTTACGATGAAAAAAGGAATAGGCTGAAGGGGGACAAAGCTGAAAAACTTTTATTTTTGAAATATAGCCTCCCAGCAATTCAATTTAAATATAAGGATTAAATAGTGCGTGTGTGTGTGTGTATATATATATTATAATTATATACACCATTTTCGAATGGGCGGTGGTTGGGGAAAGTGATTGGTGGGATGCAAAACGCGTTGGGTCCTCGTCCCGCATCCTGGAAACACTTTTTACAGTTTAGATTATAGTCATTATATTGTAGTGTGAAAAGTGTGGCTAAAACGCGATATTTTATTGTGTTGTTTATTCTTAGGTAATATTATGATGTTATAGGGTACATAACCGTAAACGCAGAGCTATGAAAAATGACAACCGCTACATCACTAATATATATATATATATATATATATGCATATAACTGCAATGACCGCGCAGTATATAAATGAATAGAAACGTGTGCAGAAACGTTCCTTAACACTTATGTCGTTTCTATTCATATATATATATATATATATATTATTATATATATATATATATATATATAATATATATATATATATATATATATATATATATATATAAACTGTGTGTGTGTGTGTGAGAGAGAGAGAGAGAGAGAGAGAGTTACAAGGAGTTACAAGGAACAGTAGTACCTCAAAAGGCCTTGCGGCCCATACCGAGGAGGTACCAATAGCAACGGGTGCCAGGGAAAAATTCATACATCCTCAAATAGTGTGCAAGATTCGGTCTAACTTTTTCTTGAACAGATCAACAGAAGAACTGTTCACAACTTCTGAAGGTAGCCTGTTCCACGTGTCACAGATCTTATACGTAAAGTAATTCGCAAACACACTAGTCCTAAACCGTTTCAAATTCAACTTCCAACCATTGTTGCGAGTTGGGTTATCATTTAAACTAAACATGCTTCTAAAATCGACATTGTTGAACCTGCGTAAGAACTTGAAAACCTCGATGAGTTGACCGCGCAGCCTCCGAGTTTCCAGCGAAAACAAATTCAGGGCGCGTAAGCATCGACTGTAGCCCATATGCCTAACGGAAGGGATTAACTTTGTGGCCCTCGCCTGGACTCGCTCCAGCCTCTCAATATCACTCCTGAGGGTGAGCGACCAAAACTGCACAGCATACTCCAGGTGCGGCCGAACCAGAGAATTGTACAGAGAGAGCACACTCTCCTTGTTCCGAAATCGAAATTGCCTCTTGATTTAACCCAACAGCTTCTGGGCTTTCTTTTACGCACTGTTTCGTAAATTTAATGTCGCTGCTAATTAGCACACCCAAGTCCTTTTCCAAATTAGTGGCCTCGATATTGCTCCCCAACATCGAATAGTCCGACTTGGGATTGGCGTAGCCAATGTGCATCACTTTGCATTTGCCCAAGTTAAACGGCATTTGCCATTTTTCGGACCACTCTCCTATCCTACGTAGGTCCGCACGCAGTTGCTCGATCGCTTCGGGCGTCCCAACATTGGCCCCAAGCCTGGTGTTATCAGCGAATTTGGCGATCCGACTGACGATGCCACCGTCGATATCATTTATGTAAATGATAAACAACAGTGGCCCCAAAACGGAACCCTGAGGAACCCCGCTAGTGACCGAGGCCCAACCCGAACTAGCCCCTTTAATTACAACCCTCTGCCGCCTATTCTTCAGCCAGTTTTCAATCCACCTACCTACTTCCCCACCGATACCCAGCGCGCGCACTTTGACCATTAGCCGGCGGTGAGGTACCTTATCAAAGGCTTTCTCAAAGTCGAAATAAAGTATACCAATCGCCCTACTCTTATCATACTCACTCAACATGACGTGGAAAAACTCGAGCAAGTTGGTGAGACACGACCTATGCCGTCTAAACCCATGTTGGGAGTCCCCAAGCAGCTTGTAGGAATCCAAATGGTCAACGATCCTATCCGCTATTATCCCCTCTAATAATTTACCTACAATCGAAGTGAAACTAATGGGACGATAGTTCTCTGGACTTTCGTGATCCCCTTTCTTAAAGATAGGGGTCACGTTGGCTTCCCTCCAGCCACCAGGCACCTGGCCCGTCTCCAACGATTTGTTGAAGACTGTAGCCAGGTGGGGAGCCAGCTGGTCGCGCACCTCCCGCAACACTCTGGGGAGGAACTGGTCTGGCCCAGGAGCCTTAAACGCGCTCAGTTTGTCTATTCTATCGGCAACGACTGTCGCGGTACACCGAACACTATCCAGGCCAGCACCTTCGTGCCTAACGCCTGGCTCGGGGATGACGCGGGTGTCTTCCCTGGTGAACACTCTCGCAAAGTACTCATTCAGCACACTAGCGATGTCCGCGTAGGAGGTCCGCAGAACGCCGCTTGCCACCCGGAGTTCATCGTTACGTTTCGCTCACCTAACCTTCGCCTTCACTTCTCTGCACAGGCGGACATACGACTCAGTGTTCTCATGGGAACGATTGGCCTTCGCCCTCCTATACGCAGCTTTCCTATTTCGGATAGGCGAAGTGATGTCACGACTGAACCACTTAGGCTGCGTTGAAACACGGTTGACCGGTTTTGAGGGTATGGCAGCAGACTGCAGCACCATAAACTGGTCCCGGAATGCACTCCATACTTCCTCAACATCGCCACCGTTACGTTTCGCTAGCCTAACCTTCGCCATCGTTACGTTTCGTTAGCCTAACCTTCGCCATCGTTACGTTTCGCTAGCCTAACCTTCGCCTTCACTTCTCTGCACAGGCGGACATACGACTCAGTGTTCTCATGGGAACGATTGGCCTTCGCTCTCCTATACTCAGCTTTCCTATTTCGGATAGCCGAAGCGATGTCACGACTGAACCACTTAGGCTGCGAAGCAGGGGTGACCGGTTTTGAGGGTATGGCAGCAGACTGCAGCACCATAAACTGGTCCCGGAATGCACTCCATACTTCCTCAACATCGCCACCAACCTCTAACCCCATCTCACCTACGCTATCCTGGAGGCCAATAAAGTCCGCCCGCCATAGATCGAGCTTACTGCCTCTAAAGTCACTACGCTTCACCCGAGGGACGCAGATACAGAACCTAATCAGACCGTGATCACTCCCACCCAACGATTCGTCAACGGTGAGGCCAGTGACGAGGTTGTCTTCGGTCGTGAATACTAAGTCTAGAACGCTTTCTCCTCGTGTAGGCCCATTGACCCACTGAGTGAGGAAGTTCTCATCAGCAAAGTCAACTAGCCTCCTCCCTTCGGCATCAGCAGTCCTGACTTCACAGTTTATGCCGCGACAATTGAAGTTTCCTAAAACTACACACACCCTGTCCCCTAGCAGGCTACGGAGTTCGGTGTACAGGGCTGTATCATCCTCGAGGAGGAGATGCGGAGGTCTGTACACCAAGATTAACCTATAGTTCGTCCCTCCCACGTTCAGATCGACGCCAAGCAGCTCCCATTCCGATCGGAACTGACAGTTAACCGGACATTCTATACCCGGGAATCTCGAACTTCCCAACGTAGTCCCTACGATCAGTATGAATCCAGGACTCGGTGATAGCAACGCTATCCTGGTATTCTGATGCTAAGAGCTCCCGTAGCTCGCAAAACTTATTCCTAATCGACCTAGCATTAAAAAGCACTGCGCGTCGGAAGCCTTCCCTATTCAGACCGCCCACTAGCACGACCCGTTTCCCGAACAGCCAGGGCTGTCGGGAGTTGAAGAGCTCCTCACCAACGAGGAGGCAACCTCCGCAGGAGGCTGAGCCCCCTCCAACGGGGAAGGAGGGTCACCTACCTGTACATGGACGCACCCTTCAGTTGAAGGTACGTCCGCCACCGGCTCAACATCATCTCTCCTCAGTGGGGGCCCATCATCAATCCCCGGGCTTGAACTCACCATACGGTATAGGTGCAGGTCAAGCAGCGTGCCTAGCACACCTTTACCCTTAACATTGAGGTGGACACCATCCCTCTGATGCAGGTCCCACCTACCCGAAAACGCGTCGAACGGGTCAACAAACCTCACGCCCAGCGGGACGCACAAGTCTTGCACCCTCTCGTTGATGCCAATGACCTTACTGAGCGCGTGGTCACTGGCATTCATCCGCGGTAAAATACCGATCGACATTCAACTGTCTGTCTTCAGTTTTAGATCATCCGCAAGAGACATGATCTCGGTGATGATCCCTTCTGTAAAACCTACCGTACCGCCTTTGAGGAACAGGTCGTTGCCACCAGCGTGGACAACAATCCCAGTCCTCCGACTAGCCACGCGCAGCTTCTCTAACTCCTTCCTTAAGTGCGCCGTTCCCCGACCGGGTAAGCACCTTACCTTCCTCCTGTCCCGGTTTGCAGAAGCAAAGTACTTCTCCTGGCCCCTGATCTGCGAGTCCCCAATCAAAACGGCGTCTTCCTCCTTCGAGCACAGGAGACGAAAGCGGTTGGAGGTCCTGACAGGGGCAACCGGGGTCTCAGGCTTCGGCTTCGCAGCCTTCTTGCCCGAGACCTTTCGATACCCGTCGCCACCCATATACTCAGCCGCACTTACACCACCCGACCCACCCCGACCGGCAGCTACATCCTTCGGTTTCTTGATAGATAGATAGATAGATAGAATAACCTTTATTACTAATAATAAAATAAATAATTTTTTTTTCAATTTACAATGACATGAATAATTGTGAAGCTCGACTATTTATTTAATTTAATTTGGCCCTTAAGCTTTAGGCTTTACTGGGCTCTTGTTAAAAATAAGCAGGTAGTTGTTATTAATTAATAATAATAAATAAATAAATAAGTAAATAAATATTATTAATAGTTAAAACATGTATTACAATATTAAACAATATTAATGGACAATATTAAACAATATTAGTGGACATTAATCCTAGATTTTTGTTAGTATGCCATTATTAATCGGGATTTCAACTTGGTTTTAAACAAATTTACATTCACAATATTTTTTATATTGGCATGCAAGTCATTCCATAGTTTCAATCCAATGAAAATGGGTAGTTTTTGAGATGAAGACAATCTAAATTGAGATATAACAAGTTTTGATCTATTTCTAGTCTGAGACGAGTGGATTTCTTGATGAGTTACAAAATATCTATTTACCCATTGTAAATTAATGATTTTGTTCTTCCACTTGTAAATAAAAATAAAATGTGCCAGTTTGGTTATATCGTTGAGCTTTAGGAAGAGTTTATTGGTGGTCAACCCCTTCCCACCCTTTTTCTTTATCGGCCCCTTCCCACCCTTCTCTATCGGCCCCTTCTTTGCGCTCTCCCCCTTGCGCCGCGGTTCCGTGCATTCCACGTGGATCGCTGGCGATTCCTGACACTGATTTTGTACCCTGGCCCGCGGTGCACCTCTACCCTTTCTCCGCGGTCCGAGCTCTGTTCAGTCCATCGCTGGACCGCCTTTCCAGGGCAGCTATCCTATCAATGAGCTCCGGGGTGGAGGGCGCATCCGCATCAGTGACCGCTGCCCCTCTAACAGCCGATTTGGGCGACTCGACCCGCCGGACCCTCTCCTCTAGCTTCTCGTAAAACTGCATGAGTTCGCAAAAGCGGCACATGCTGGAGTGGTTGATCTTCTCGAAGCAGGCTTCTTTGAAGTTCGTCACCCACTGGTTTACTCCACACCTCGCACATTCAGCCTTCAGTTTCTGCGGTCCAGTCACTGTAACTTTTTTTTTCCGAACTCTGAATACACTGAATAAGATAAAGCGTTCTAGCAATGAAAACTATCAAAAACGTTCTGACCAGTATATAAAAAAGGAGGGGGGGGGGGGGGGGGGGGTAGTGAATTCTTCCCGCGCGTAGACGCATCCGCCTATTTTCAAGTGACGTTCATCCCATCCAGAAGACTACACCTCTCGCTGCTGCCGCACCGACCAAGGGTCTCCCAGGGCTGGACAGTCCCAAACGTGTCGCAGCTACCAACTGACAAACACTCGCGACGCAGGCGTCACGGATTTCCCGCCAGGAGCGACAGCGAGATGCAGCCCCTTACTAAGTCTTACTAGTCACTCACAAGCGGCCAGACTCTTATAATCCAATGTTCAAGGATATCCTACCAGACCAAGAGGCTACGCCCGAGAGTTTAAGCTGGCCTGGCAGCCAGCTGGGCAGTAAAGCTTTCACCTAAAAGCAGTACAGCCAAGCACCATCAATTGGTCACCAAAGAACGGTCGCAGGGGGCTGGTCAGGCCATTACGCGTTAGGAATGGGCTTAACGGGACACTAGCCACACTCCATTCATCGCGCCTCTACGCCTGGGACCCCCTCCATCCCAGTCTCTCACGACCTACGAGCGTTAAATGGTGTTATTTATAGAGGCTCCAAAGCCTCTCTTCCGACGCATGAGGTAGCAGTAGGGTCCAAATAGTAAAAGTAGAGAAAAAGACTTAATACTAAAAGTTTTTTTTTTTTGCAGTCAGAGGAGAGCATCCTTAACCTAAGCTAAAAGGACAAAGTAGGGATGGGATGGGGTCCTAGTAACCCACGGGACAGGATTGTACAACAAACTTCACCCGCCCTCCCAAAAGAGAGAGAGAACCTAAAGGAACTGGCAGCCAATTTCTCTAGAATCCCACGACTCGGGACCGGAGGGCTGTCACACCCCAAGTATAAAGTTTACAACACCTAGAAGGAATGTGCATAACCTTTATACCCCCTGCGGGGGAGAGAGAGAGAGAGAGAGAGAGAGAGAGAGAGAATTTGTTCCTTAAAATATGTACTATATATAATGTTCTAAAATTTATCATTGTAAAATAAAATCAAACAAACCCTATAACAATATATATTCATTGCTTATACGAAAAATGTTAAAATTCCAGAAACGACCAAAACCAAAGTATTTCGCATTCAGGTGTGAACTTAAACTGCTGTGATTCCTATACAGATACAAATAAACTCTGGATTTAAACAGTTCTGGTAAATCTGATTTTTATTCCAATTAGATTTTATCGGGATACCCGAAAGCAGCTGTTGTAGATTTTTTAATAAATCCAAAACTTGCTTATGTTATAGTTTTATGTCTCTAATATTATAGATGACCTCGAGGTGGCATGAAAATTTGTCTCTTTGTTACAACCGTGTAAATAAGCATCTGAGTTGTATACAGAAACCCTGTACAACCCTCTACGTATGGAGTTTCAAATATGTCATACTTTCATAATTACCGAAAGAATTTCGCTACTTGTAGGTTACTCAGAAACGCATCAACCTATATATATAAGACCACAAAGTTTGAACAGAAAAAACTAAGGGTCTTATCCTGCATGACCCATCAAATATTCCATCAGAAAACTACAGTCACATCTCACAAACTCCGACCAATTTAAAAGTTTTTTTAAGTTACCATAACTTAGGTTCAAAAGTGTCAACCATCGGCTACCATAGTTGGCTTGCTGTCAATATCTTTAAAAATATGAAGTGAATGATCTACATATTCAGAGAAAGAACGTTTACAGAATTACGGAGTTACAGGCTAACAAAGACCCTAAGATCCACCCTAGGCTAGCCCAAGGAGGAAGTAGAAAAGTTAAAAATAGCAATGAAAATAAAGAATATTGGAAACTTATGCTATGCTTACACTTATAGACGTGTAAAGCTTTCACGCAGGAATAGTAGTTGTAATAGTAAAGTATAGAACAGACAAGGCTCTCCTCCTCCTCCGCCAGCCACCGCTGACAGAAAATAATGGTGAAAGAAGATTTATAGGAAAGTAGGAAAAAGAATAAGGAAAAGTTCATTCACACTTATGCCTACACTTATCTCGTGTACTCAGTTACGCATTAGAAAATAGCGAAAAATAAAGGATAAACTGTTTAATCTAATCTACACTCTGTACATTTTTTAAGGAATCTTTTTTTATTTATTTATTATGCACAAGAAGTGATCATTTCGTCGTTGCATCATTTCTCCGTAGCCTGACAAAGCCACCGTACGGAAGATTTATCATATAGTAATTGATATTGCGTCCTTCGCATAGGAATTACCAAGATAAAGGAGTACTGGTCCAGAGGGCACCTCCAGCTGGCCAGACCTACAATTTAAGAATTCCCCACACATAATGAGGAATAATAATGCATAAGATGCATAATTCTTTTTTCTTGCTAAATTTTTATATACAGGGTGGGGCACGGGAACCAAGTGTTTTTGGAATAATCAGGAAAATGATATTTATTTTTGTAAAGAAAATATATTGGTAGAACAACATTCGTAAGAACATAGCATTTCATGTCATAATAATCATGTACCGAAAATTATATCTGGCATATGATGTCCTTGGCCGTCGACGCATTGTTGAAGGCGTTTACGAAAATTGGCCTCCACTCTTCCCAGCAGGTCTCTGTTGATTTGGATGATTTGTTGACGGATCGCTTCCTTCAATGCATCTAATGTACGGGGCTTGTCCTCGTAGACACGTGACTTGAGGTACCCCCATAGAAAGAAGTCACATGTGGACAAGTCAGGGGACCGAGGGGCCATGCAATGTCACCAAATCTCGAAATGAGATGGTTGGGAAACAGGGGGCGAAGAACAGCCATTGACGCTCTGGCGGTGTGTGGCGTGGCCCCATCTTGCTGAAACCACAAATGTCGACGAGCAATACGCCTTCTTCGTAACTCAGGATGAAAAAGGTGTTCACCATCTCAATGTAACGCCCAGATGTTATGGTAACGGTAACCCCATTTTGTTCGAAGAAATAGGGACCGATGACGCCAAACTTTCCCACCGCGCACCAAACTGTAACCTTAGGGCTATGCAGCGGTTTTTCATGGAGTTGTCGCGGATTTTCAGCAGCCCAATACCGACAGTTTTGATTGTTGACGGCCCCATTAAGGTGGAAATGGGCTTCATCACTCATTACCACCATCATGTTTTCATTCTGCTCATAAAGTGCAAGCATTTCCTGTGCAAAATTCAGTCGTTGGGGCAATCGTTTACATTCAATTCCTGCACCATCGCTAACTTGTATGGGTGAAAATGTAATTCTTCATGCAAAATCCGTCTAACAGTACGATTGCTGATTCCGAGTGCAGCTGAATGTCTCCGAGCAGAGCGGCCTGGGCTTTGCAACATCGCTTGTCTGAACCCTTTCAACGTTCTCTGGAGTACGCACAGTGCGTTGCGGCCCTTCGGTTTTGTTTTCATTATTGAGCCTCCTGTTCGAAGATTGTTAACCCAACGTAAGATTGTGTCACGAGCGGGAACAGAGTCATTTCGATGAATGTTGAATCTGCGGCGAAACGCACGCTGAACTGCTGTCACTGACTCGCCACTCCTAACAAAATGATCATACGCGAACATGCGGTGTTCTAACGTCCACTGCTCCATGATGGCACCTGAAAGATAAAGGTGAGTGTTAGTTAAAGTTAAATGCTATGAACCCAGGAATGGAATGCTACCTACCGCACGCCCCTCCCATTCCTAATGGCCGATTACTAGCTATTCAAAAAACACTTGATTCCCGTGCCCCACCCTGTACAATATTTAAAACTGAAGTTCCACTTTAACTAGGTAGCTTCTCTGGAGATGAATATGACTATTTGAAGGTTTTGACTCCCAAGAGATCTCATCAAGCTTCCCATCATCTGAGAACTCCCAGTACTCTGAAACCAGACTCGACCAGCGCCTCCTACTACATTTATTGCAAAAGGGAACATCGCTACTTCTATATAAAACTATAAAACTTTCTCTAGCTAGCTAAGTTAGATATTCCGCAATTTACCTAAAAGGTACTAACATTCCTACACTATAACTCTAAGTGGCGTCCCTAAAATTGAAAACATATCAATCTTTCCTTCTCTACCAATGGGGTATCATCTGAGAACTTCCAGTGCTCTGGAGCCAGGCCAAACCAACGCCTCCTACTACATTTATTGACAAAGGAAACTACTACTTCTACTTTAGCTTAAATAGACTTCCTTTAAGCAGGTCCCTTTTAATAATGAAAAAAATAAGAAGAAAGGGAGAGAGGAGTGGTTTCCCAAAATACAGGTGTCCATAAAGTCACGCATCATAGGAACATAAGCAATGTCTATTTATTTATGTCTCCATCAGGCCAAATATGTTGAGGAACATTCAAAGAAACCTGCTTTTTCGTTTACAAACATGTTTTGAGATTGGTGGGAATCATTTTGAACAAATAAATAAAACAAAATAAATAAATAAACAACATAAATGTATTTTTCTATGATACCTGACTTTATGGCTTTATGGACACCTTGTACATAGTTTATATAACTATTCGGAAGTTTTGACTCCCGAGAATTCACATCTATTACAAACACGTAAATAAAGGCAAAAAAATTCACTTTTTTCTACGTGAAGGTCAAAATATGAAAATAAAAACCCACTCTAATAGACAGAGTTTATTTCCACAACAGTTTCGACGCCCACTGGCATCCTGTTTTGGTTCATTCGTGTTTCTGTATCCACCCGAGGAGGATGCCAGTGGGCGTCGAAACTGTTGTGGAAATAAACTCTGTCTATTAGAGTGGGTTTTTATTTTCATACGTAAATAAAGCTTAAAAAAGTAAAACAAGGCTATCGTTTGGAAACTTCCAATGCTCTGATACCAGACCTGACCAGCGTCTCCTACTACATTTATGATCAAAAGGGAACATCACCACCTCCAACTCCACCCCATCCAATTCCCTTATAACCCCCCTTTGTAGGCTTATTAAAAGGTTTTGACTCCGGAGCGTTCTCACAATGAAAACACCCAGTGCTCTGTAACCAGACCAGACCAGTGCCTCCTATACATTTACATGTTGAGGGAAATCACTGCTTCTTTCTCAATAAATAAACACTATGTACTTAAAGAGTAGCCATTCTTTATACTTAATTAGCTATTTGGAGGTTTTGACTCCCGAGAATTCCCATCAAGTTTTTCGTCTCTATCACTGAGGTATTATTTGAGAACTTCCAGTGTTCTGTAACCAGACCCAATTAGCACCTTCTAATACATTTAAAACAAAAAAAATCGGCCACTCTTTATACTAACTAAAAATCACATCCACAATTTACCTTCCCTTTAATGCAAATTGATGCTACTAAAATACCTATCTAACCTATTCTTAAACATATTAACTGAGGTGCTTCTTACAATCCCCGCGGGTATATTCCACTTCTCGACTATCGTATAGGTGAAAAAGCCTCTCGCATCGTTTGCCTCAAATCTTTTACCCCTTATTTTAAAACCATTTTTTTCATAATATTCTTATCGTCCACGTTAAAAGAGTTCTCATAATTAACGTAATCAAAACGACTTAAAATTTTGAGCATCTGAATTAATTCGCTTCTTAAACGCCGAGTTTCATGAGTATACAAATTTAACTCTGAGTCTATCTCCCGCGTAACGTTGGAATAAGCTTTGTTGCGCAGCGCTGGACCCTTTCTACCATTTCTATATCCTTCTTCATATAAGGCGACCAAAACTGTACAGCACATTCTAAATGAGGCCTAACAAGCGACTTATATAATGGCAAAACAATATCTTTAGATTTGTACTCAAAATAATTATGAGAAATAAAACCCAGTACTCTATTAGCCTTACTGCTAGCGACTGAACATTATTTTAAGAACTTTAAATCTTTAGTAACTACCCTCCGTTTTCTACCAGTTAACCAATTATCACTCCAGTTAAGAACTTGACTCCTTATTCCGTGAGCCCGAAGTTTTTCTAATAATCTTTTATGCCGAACTTTGTCGAACGCCTTTTGGAAATCTACAACTCTACATAATTATAAATGCTATGACTTCATGAATAAATTACAATGAGTTTGTTAAACAAGATTTATTTCTACGAAACGGATGCTGACTTTATTTTATAAGATTATTGCTTTCAAGATGTTCAACTATATGATCTTGAATAACTGATTTTAGAAGCTTTCCAATTATATAAGTTAGACTAATAGTTCTATAGTTTCCCGCCTGTTGTTTATCCCCTTTTTTAAAGATTGGAGTTAAATCAGTCATTTTAAAACCCGAAGGGACAACCCCCTGTGGTAAAAATTTATTAAAAATTTGGGATCACCTGAAGATCAGGGCCTCCAAGCCTTCGTTAGTTAGCCTCATAACGCTAACTAACGAAAATATCATGACTTAACCTAACCAATCGTTAGGTCAACTGTACGCCTTGACGATTGGTTAGGTTGTCATAATATTTTCGTTAGTTAGCCTTATAAGGCTAACTAAAGAAGGCTGGGGGCCCTGATCTTCAGGCGATCCAAAATTTGAACTAAAGGATAAAATATTTTATTCTTTAACTCTTTTAGATGCTTTGGGTAAAAATGGTTTGGACTTGGCGATTTGTTAATTTTGAACTTACCTATATAGTGAGAAATCGTTTCAGTGTAAACAGTTATGTCATTCAACAATGCAAAAACAACATTTATCACTGACGTATTACTAGCCTCTGGAATAAAAGAAGTATCCTCAATTGTACAGACTGATGTAAAAAAAATTACTTAAAATTACTGCTATCTCCCCATAGTTATTTATTAATTACCACCCGAGTCTACCAGTGGCCCAATATTGTCCCTGAAGGATTTCTATTACTAACGTAATCGTAAAACTTCTTAGGATTTTGGATCACCTGAAGATCATGGCCCCCAGCCTTCTTTAGTTAGCTTTATAAGACTAACTAACGAAAATATCATGACTTAACCTAACCAATCGTCAAGGGCGTAAAGTTGACCTAACGATTGGTTAGGTTAGGTCGTGATATTTTCATTAGTTAGCCTTATAAGGCTAACTAAAGAAGGCTGGAGGCCCTGATCTTCAGGTGATCCAGGATTTTCTTTATATTCATGATCTACTTGAATTTCAAAATCACGTTTATCACATCTAATTAAATGCTTAACACTTCTATGCAAATCTATATAAGTCTTAAAGTGCTGCTGCGCACTGTCCCTTTTATACTCCTATAGGCTACATTTCTATCTGCGATTGCTTTTCCAATATTTCTACTCCATCATTTAGGTTGCGCATTCAATTCACCTCTCTTAACTCTTGAAGTTAATGAAGCTATAAAGTCATCGAAATTTAACTCTCTAGAAGTTTTAATATTAACCGAAAAACGTATCATGCTATAATCGTTATTGCATAAACTTTTTCCGACATCTACGTTCTAAACTAAATGATCATTTGTCGTTAAAACTAAGTCTAAAATATTCTCACCAAGGGTCGGTTCTAATACTTTTTGAAAATAAAAATTATCTTGTAGAAAATTTATCAAACGTATACCTTGTACAGTATCGCTGTTTAAAGTAATGAAATTAATATTTGGGCAGTTTAGGTCTCCGACAGTAATTGATTCCTTATGCCTAATTATCCTACGTCCTACTTAAAATGTTATACATTTCAACGTTTAATTCTACTCCTTGTAAAGGAGACCTATATGCAACCCCAAAATTAAAGACTAAGTTATTAGCGCTAATTTCTGAAATAATTATATCGGATCACCTGAAAATCAGAGCACCCAGCCTTCGTTGGTTAGCCTTAAAGGCTAACGAAAATATCACGACTTAACCTAACTAATCGTTAGGTCAACTGTACGCCCTTGACGAGTGGTTAGGTTAAGTCGTGATATTTTCGTTAGTTAGCCTTATAAGGCTAACTAACGAAGGCTGGGGGCCCTAATCTTCAGGTGATCCATTATATCTAACTAGTCACTAGCATTAACCGTCTTTTTGAACTGGGTGAAGATTTTCTTTACAATATAAGAGTACACCCCCTACCATTTTACCACTTCTATCCTTTTTTAAAAGTTTACAAATTTCAAACTTTAATATAGTTATAGTATTCACCTATAAAGTTCCTATCTGTCTATTTCATTTAAGTAAATGCCATCTTGAATGAACAAATCCGCCGAGTTAAAATCTGACCCAAAGTTAACGAACTCTACTCCTTCAATGACACATCGCTTCTAATTTAGTATTGAAGTAAATTGCTTTCCTTAAATATCTATTACCTTCATAAATTCTTGGAAGAACCCCAGAGATCAGGACATTATTCGACTTATGTTTCAAGGATTTAATCAAACTTCGATATCAGGGTGGTCCTTATCTATGAGGTGAAAAAATTTTCTTTGAATAGTTTTGCTCTGACCCTATCAAAATGTTTCATTTGGTGCAAAAATACAGCGTACGAAGCCTTTTTGAAAAATTTTAATATCTAAAGGTCGCGCAAAGCCTTCAGTGTTTCACTATATGGAGCTATGCAAGTTCTATTACGTGTCAGGATGCATATGAGGTTTTAAACTAATTTCTACCAACCGAGAAAAGGTATTAGTCGTTTAACATGAATAATTATGCATACACTGTATAGAGTATACTGTGTAATGTATAAATATACTTATTACTTCAACTCAGAGGTCAAAAACTGTGCCAACATACCAACGCACGTTGTTAATAATTTGGTGACATTTTTTAATATAACTATTGTCATAGTTTTTAATGATTACAAAATTAAATTTTTCAAATACCAATAAAATTAATTTGTCATTATAAATTTTATTGGATCACCTGAAGATTAGGGCCCCCAGCCTTCTTTAGTTAGCTTTATAAGGCTAACTAACGAAAATATCACGACTTAACCTAACCAATCGTCAAGGGCGTACAGTTGACCAAACGATTGGTTAGGTTAAGTCGTGATATTTTCGGTAGTTAGCCTTATAAGGCTAACTAACGAAGGCTGGGGGCCCTGATCTTCAGGTGATCCATTTTATTTTAATGTTAAATTTAGCAACACTGTCTTTGTCTACTGTGACACAGTTGGTGACACGTTGGCAAAAATTGGCAGGCGTTGGCAATTATCAATGGTAACAGATAGTGACATGCTTTGCCAAACAGTATTTTTGTTGTGCGTCATATTTGTCTATAAATTTTTAGTCTTTAGCATTGGTGATAGTGTGCCTGCTGCCGGTATTGATTACACATACGACTTTGGTTTATTTGGGGTTATTTAACTTGTTTTCCACACTTTTCAGGTGTTAATTTTCAATTTTTAATACTGCTAAAAAAATTGTTTATAAAAAGTGCTTATGATGGCGGCTCGGTCAAAGACGAAGGTGTATTTGATAGCCCGGTACGAGCAAGATATCAAGGGGTCCAAGCTTCATCGACCCTTCGACGAATCGAGAAGATCCAGGAGTTTTGGAATCGTGCGCGAATCCCAGTCCAGCACAAGCAGGATGCGGTAAAAAAAGCTGGAGAAGCTCTTCGCTCGATGGAAGGTGTTAAAGAAGAGTGCCTACCGTAAAACGGCGACACAGGCCAAGAATAAGAGCGACTTTAAGGATTGCTTTGAAGATCTCTTCGACATCGCCCACGCCAATGCTCTCAACACCATTAAACTCGACGAGGACAAGCAATTCCTCCTTGCCCAACGTGAGAAGGGCCGTCGTGGAACGATGTTCTCTGTTGACAAGGTACTCGAACGGAAGGAGAAAAAGAAGCAAGAGCAAATGACTAATGAACAGAAACGAAGGCGAAGGGAGGAAGTAAGTATAGATCGATTGCAATCAACCGTCAAGCCCGAGAGCTGCAACGACTCCACTTCTGCTCCTGAGGATTATGACACCGATCCAGTTCCTGAACCTAGCTTCCAGACTCCTCCTCCCAAGGGCGGTCGAAAGGAAATCCTTACATCGGCTCTCTCAGCAACGCTGGACCGAAGCAAAGTGTCCGATTGAGCAGCAGTGATGATTCTCGCGGAGACAGCTAAGAGTCTCGGTCACGACATCACTGCCCTCGCATTGAATCGGAGCAGCATCCGGAGGCAACGGCGGAAGAAACGGGAGGAATCCACCACCAGCATACTAGAGACTTTCAAGCCGGACGTCCCCCTAACTGTCCAATGGGATGGCAAGCTCCTGCCTGACCTCATTGGAAAGAAGATGGTTGATCGCCTTCCCGTTATCGTGGAGATGAAGTCTACCGGCTTCTCGTTCTTCCCAAACTCCCCTCAGGCACTTGACGGGCGCAAGCTCAAGCTGTCCTCGAAGCTTTGAAACAATGGGGTGTTGAAGACAAGGTGCGAGCAATGTCTTTCGACACCACTAGCGCCAACACTGGTCGCACCACAGGAGCGTGCGTCATTCTGCAGCAATTGCTCGGGTGCGATGTTCTACATTTTGCCTGTCGACACCACATTCTGGAATTGGTGGCAGTGGCAGCCTTCAAAGAGTGCATGGGTTCCTCCTCAGCCCCAGAAATACTCCTCTTCAGGCGCTTCCAAACACATTGGAAATAAATCCATCAGGAGCGGTTTGAAGACTCCAACACAGACGAGGTTGTCGCCGCTGCCATCGCTGACGACAAGGAAGAGCCCCTGTCTTTCTTCAGGACCGCGTTGTTGGAGCAACAGCCTCGAGAAGACTACAGGGAACTTCTCGAGCTGGCCTCGCTGTTCCTTGGCACTCCACCTCCTCGTGGCACATGCTTCTTAGCTCCTGGAGCTCTGAGTAAAGCCCGGTGGATGCCAAAGGCTATCTATGCTATTAAGGTTTGGATGTTTCGTTCACAGTTCACCCTAACAAAGCGAGAAGAAAGGGGTCTTCGTGATTTTTGCATATTCGTAGTGTGAGTGTATGTGAAGGCCTAGATCACTTCCCCTCTCGCCGTCATCCCCCCACAGAATGACCTATGTTTCCTCCAATCCTTAGTCAAATACGCACGCGTCAACCCAGGCATCGCCAAGGCAACTTCCCAGAAGATGGCCACTCATCTCTGGTACTTGTCTGAGGAAATGGTGGGTCTTTCCCTGTTCGACGATGATGTCACTCCTGACATCAAGGACAACATGGTCGAGGCTACAGTATGTCAAGTGTCGACGGGAACGAGTATCTTCCTAAGCGAGCCCCGGTAGACCTGGACGCCTTGGAAGGGACAAATGTCGCCGACTTTGTCACCGAGAAGACGAGGTCACTCTTCGTAACTCTCATCATCCTGGATGGATTCCTGAAGATTCCTGCAGCGAGATGGACCAGTGACAGAGACTACCAAGCTGTGAGGGCGGTGGTGAAGACTCTTGCAGTCACAAATGATATCGCTGAGCGTGGAGTTGCTCTCATCCAGGACTTCTCCGGGAGTCTTACTGAGGATGACGAACAACTCCAGTTTATCCTCCAGGTGATTGCAGAACATCGCAAGCGTGTGCCGTGGGCCGTCAAGCAGACCTTAACAGGGCAACAATGAGTGGCTGGTCACCATGAGACCCCCGTTTTGAACGGATAATGCCCATTTTTAATAGGGGAGACCCTGACTGAGGGCCCACGGCTTTGTCAATGCAGTTGAAGGTAATAGATCATTAAACTCCATAGAGTAAAACTTTGAGGACCTTGCGCGACCTCCAAATATTAAAATTTCCCCCCCAAACTTTCTACACTGTATTTCTCCACTAAATGGAGTATTTTGATGAGGTCAGACCGTAAAATATCGAAAGATGAAAAATAAGGACGACCCTATTCGATATTTAACTAACAAATATTCTGTCCTACTACTGAATTTATACAATTATTCCCCCTCCAACATGAAAAGTGAACAGCGAATTTGCAGTTTCTGTCTTTAAATTCTTTACGTTTCGTTCAATTATATCTATTTTAGCGTCTGGCAAGCATATTTTCTTTTGTTTTACTCTATTTCCGAAACAAATTTTTTATCCATATGCTTAACATTAGACGAGCGTAACAACACATTTCTATAGTTTCTAGTAGACCAAATGGAATTTGACAATCCAGCTGAAAATTTCTCGACGCCTTTGGCTTAGCACCGTTTTCAACCAAAGTGAAATTATCAACAGTTGAGTTATTCTTATTCGACTGAGTGCCATTAAAAATTTTATCAACTTTTGCATCAATTTTTTGTAATAGAAGAAGATGAGCGATAGTACGTCTACTAACAGACATGAAAGCATGGAAAACCACGCTGAAGGAGAACTGATAAAGGCCTGAGTGAAGACAACATGAAAGTGAAAGACTTACACCGACACGGAAAGATGACTATTGAGGACGAATACATAATGCAACTATTGAAGTATGATGCAGCTATAGAATTTAAGGGTTATAATTTACTGAATTTTTATCCAACTTAAAGACGTATGGGCTTTTCTCGGGTTTCATACACAGACTACAGCATAGTTCATAGATATCTACGAGAAGACGTGATCGAAAAATGTTAAAGGGTTGGCTTTCATGTGTGTCCCTGTGTAGAAAATAATTACGAATATTTATATTAAACTCTTTAGTATACGATAAACGAAAAGTCCACATTATTATTCGTGAGTATTCCCAGTAAAAGGGGAACAGTCCCGATTTTCGGTACACGCCACAATTCGGTTAAAATCGGGACAGTGTATGTCCCAACTTTCAATACTGCCTATACTTAATTTAATTCTTTTACAGCAATAATAAAGAGACAATAAATTGTTAAATTCAAATTTGAAGAGCTCATAAAAAAACTTTAGGATGAAAAGTACTTGGAAGTTTGCATAAATAACAATCAGTTTGGAGTTGCTTACATTGATATATACTGTAGAGAAAATTCCGTGTGATTTGTTTTATCTGGATTTTGAAAGCAGGATAACCTAAATCTTTGTCGCTTGAAAAACATCTTGACGACTTTTAACAGTCATCTATGAAATACAGCGCCCAAGCAACAAACGCCCTACCAATGAGCGCCCAACCAACAAGCGCCCTACCAACGAGCGCCCTACTGATGAGCTCCCTATCAACAAGCGCCCTACCAACAAGCGCCCTACCAGTGAGCGCCCTACCAATGAACGCCCTACCAACATCTGGATGCCTCAAACTTTCTGATAGAGTTGACTCATCTAATAGGTAAATTACAATTTTAGAAACTTTCTTATGCATTTATTGACATAAATCAACAGAAACTAATGACATAAATCACATAAGACATTAGTACTGAACAAAAAAAGTAATTAATAATGGGCACCAAACCAGTACATTTCCAGAACAAAGATAACATCAATAATAAACCTTTAATATTGGTACCAAAATGAACTTTGGCTTCTTAAATTATTTTGTAAAAATATAAATATGCTCCAGTTACGAGTTGGACTACCTCGTGCCTCGATACAACTGTTCATAAGGCTTTGAATGATGTTAGACAATGTGGTCACAGTCTCAAAAAGGAGTTGATGTTTACAGTTCCAATACTATATCTCGAATTTCTTGAATATTCTTGGGATGCTTTCCACGAAGTCTCTTTTTTAATAGCGTCCCATAAATACTCAGTAATATTCATATCGGAGCTTTGTGCAGGATAAGATAGGCAATCAATATTCTCTCCTTCCTTCCATTCCTTGACAATTTGTGATCCGTGTGAAGGTGCGTTGTTATCCTAAAATACAAATTCATCAACGCCACAATTATTTAACATGAAGGAAAAGGTCCTGCAGCGAAACACATGAATGAGTATATTTGAAGGAATATTTGATTATGCCAATTTAACGTATTAGTAATCATAAACAATTTATTTCTTTTATGATTCACTGTTCTATTTTATATGAAAAACATCCCAACTGCAATATAGAATCGTACCCCTCAAAACAGTATGAAATCAAAGAATATATATATATGCGCGCGCTCGCGTGTGTGTGTTTTCGTGTAGCCATAGTTTAGGGCTATATATAGGCTTAGAAATAGTAAAAAATTAAAATACTATAAGTCATTATATTATATTGTCATAGTAATTATATCATTGTTCAGTTGGATAATTCTTAAACGGTTCCTAAACCCAAATTTATTTCTGTAAAAACGGTTTGGATACACTTTACAAAGTTTGTGATGCGGTTCGGTTTGGATCTGAACAAAAATTTTATGAATATAAAAGGTTAATGGACAAAATCAATTTTTAGAGAACGGTTAAGAGAACGAATATCGCCAGTTTTAGCAGCCTATTAACGAACCCGATGCTCTTATACAATTACCCTAAATATGAGTGAAAATTAATAAAAATAATTAAAATTAGTTATTAATTCACTAATCAATAATGCACCCATTAGTGATTAATTATCGTATAAACTAATGAACATTTTTGCCGAAAATAAACGACATAAATCGTAAGAAAATGAAAAATAACGTGAAAAACCCGATGTTATTACTCATTAGGCCTACATATGTTATTAGGTTTACCATTACTAATTGTATGGCATAAAGTGTCCCAATTAAGGTTATTATTATAATAATGACTTACATACTGCTGCCGAACTGCTTTTCACAACCTACTCGAATAATTATATAAAACGAAGCATTGATAACGCTATAAATTCATGATATATAACTAACTATATATATATATGGGTCTGTATCGAAGGAGTGACATTTCAAAGGAGTGACATACAAAAGAGTGACATAAATATCGTAACGAAGGAGTGACATAACAAAGGAGTGACAAATCGGAGATAAAATTCAAAGGAGTATAATTATTAAAATTTTATTTAAAAAACAAAATTTGTTAGAATTGTTAAATTAAGATTTTATTTCAAAAACTAGAAACCTAACCTAACCTAACCTAACAGTTGCAAGCCTCTCTTCCTCTGGATTTGTTCTTTCTTCTTCTTTGTTGGTATTTCGTGTCACTCCTTTGAATTTTATCTCCGATTTGTCACTCCTTTGTTATGTCACTCCTTCGTTATGTCACTCCTTTGAATAGGACCGATATATATATATATATGAAAATTATTTCACGAAAGTAACACGTGAAAATATTTATGATGAATAAACCACGAAGGAAAGGAAACACAGAGTGGTGCTCAAGCGCTTTCGTCTAATGACATCCTCAGGAACACTAAAGTACATAAAGAGTTGAAGACTATATATAGGTTACAAAAAAATGTGTATATATATATATATGTATATATATACAGTATAGAAATAAGAAATTGTAGGAGGAGCATACCTACACATTTGTAAGGAAAACTCCCAATTTTAGCACTTTGCTCGAATTCAACACAAGCTCAAATGAATTGTTTACAACCAGTTTTATAGATAATACCTAAATGATATATAGGTCACAAAAATTATATAAAAATAGAAGAACAATTAAGAATAAAATAAAAATAAAATGAAAATATAAAAATTGTAAGAGGAGCATACAAATTCAAGCTCAAATGGATTATTTACAACCTATTTTATGGATAATGCCTAAATAATATATGTCACAAAAAATAAAAATAAAGAATAAAAATAAAAATCAATTGAAAAATAAAAATAAAATAAAAATTGTAAGAGGAGCATACAAATTTATAAGGGAAGAATTACCAAAGATTTAGCACTCTGCCCTTCTTGTTTAAATCTCTTCTGAACGAATTCAAAACAACGGGATCGAGTTGGAAGAGACCTTTGCTCATGTTAAAGTTATTTGTAACTTGAATAACAGCAGACTCAAGAATATTTCTATTAACAATGTTGCTAGAATGAAACAAAACTGAAGCATTATTCCAATCAATACAATGGGATCATTCTGACAAATGGACAAAAAGAGCACTGGACGACTGTCCCGTTCCTAACGGAATATTGATGCTGTTTTACACGCATATGCAAATCCTTTCCCGTCTGACTCTATGTAAAAGGAATCACATTGTTTACAACCAATTTTAGATAATGCCTGAATTATTGGTAGGGCTATTTTTTACTATGATATTTTTCACAATATTGTTATATGAAAATACTACATTAATATCCAAAAGTTTAAGTACATTGGCAATGCCTAAAAAGCCTGGGAAAAATGGAAGTACTAAAATATTCTTTGACAAAGTGCGAGGTTATTATTCACACGATAGAAGGTTCGTTTTGCCTTGTTAAGACAAGATTCCAGAAACGCAGGTGGGTAGCACAGATCACTCCCAATACGGTTGGCTTTTTCTAATTCGGCATCGATGTATTCCGGACTGGCGATCCTAAGAGCGCGGAGAAACATTGAGGAAAATATGGCCTTCTTAATTGGGGTGTCATGAACTTTCGCACTTTGTCAAAGAATATTTTAGTACTTCCATTTTTCCCAGGCTTTTTAGGCATTGCCAATGTACTTAAACGTTTGGATATTAATTTAGTATTTTCATATAACAATATTGTGAAAAATATAGTAAAAAATAGCCCTACCAATAATTCAGGCATTATCTATAAAATTGGTTGTAAACAATGTGATTCCTTTTACATAGGTCAGACGGGAAAGGATTTGCATACGCGTGTAAAACAGCATCAATATTCTGTTAGAACGGGACAGTCGTCCAGTGCTCTTTTTGTCCATTTGTCAGAATGATCCCATTGTATTGATTGGAATAATGCTTCAGTTTTGTTTCACTCAAACAACATTGTTAATAGAAATATTCTTGCGTGTGCTTTTATTCAAATTACAAATAACTTTAACATGAGCAAAGGTCTCTTCCAACTCGATCCCGTTGTTTTGAGTTCGTTCAGAAGAGATTTAAACAAGAAGGGCAGAGTGCTAAATCTTTGGTAATTCTTCCCTTATAAATTTGTATGCTCCTCTTACAATTTTTATTTTTATTTTTATTTTTCAATTCATTTTTATTTTATTTCTTTATTTTTTTTTTGTGACGTATATTATTAGGCATTATCATAAAATAGGTTGTAAATAATCCATTTGAGCTTGAATTTGTATGCTCCTCTTACAATTTTTATTTTCATTTTATTTTTATTTTATTTCTTTAATTGTTCTTCTATTTTTGTATAATTTTTTTGTGACCCATATATCATTTAGGTATTATCTATAAAACTGGTTGTAAATAATTCATTTGAGCTTGTGTTGAATTCGAGCAAAGTGCTAAAATTGGGAGTTTTCCTTACAAATGTGTATGCTCCTCCTACAATTTCTTATTTCTATACTGTATATATATATATAATATATATATATATATATATATATACACACACATTTTTTTTGTAACCTATATATAGTCTTGAACTCTTTATGTACTTTAGTGTTCCTGAGGATGTCATTAGACGAAAGCGCTTGAGCACCACTCTGTTTCCTTTCCTTCGTGGTTTTATTCATCATAAATATTTTTCACGTGTTACTTTCGTGAAATAATTTTCATATATATATATATTATATATATATTATATATATATATATTACAGTATATATTATCTTCCGAAAATTATCTATCTCTCTATACAGGGTGGTCCAAAAGTCTCTATCTATTTTGTTGAAATAATAGTATTTTCGGATAAAAATGAGTAACGTAATTAGATATATTATTATTTCAGCAAAATAGACTTTTCGACCACCCTGTATATCTATTTTTATATCTCTCTGTTTATCGATATCAAAAATCTGTTGAAAACCTTTAAACTTGTGGAGTTCTCTTCAGAATTGAAAACATGTATTAACTTTGATTCAATTACGGACCCGAGTAGTGTTGGTGCATTTGAAGAGAAGTGAGGTTTAATTGGGGATGGGGGAGAGATAGGGGAGAGTGTGGGAATGGGGTAATGGGAGATGGGGGAGTGCCAAAGTGGCAGTGCCAGTTGGACATAGAGTATAGTTATCTAACTAACCTAACCTATCCTAACATGAAAATAAATAAAAAATAAAAAATTATATATATAAATGTGACCATCTGGTGTAATGCAGCACACTCACCCAGTACTACTATGAATACAGAGTATAGTTACCTAACCTATACCACAGAGGCGCAATAGAACTTCAACAACTGAGGCGTTTTCACGACAGCGATGTCTGCAGAAGTGACAAAAATATGCGCTATTTTTTATGAGAGGCAATTTTACACACACACACACACACACACACACACACACACACATATATATATATATATATATATATGTTAATAATAATAAGCTGAAGAAAAAAAGATTTATGGTGGATAGCTTTAATTAACTTTTCTGGTTTGTATTATTCTTTGCAATTTTTTTCTATTGTGAAACCTCAGCAAATATCCCGTCTTAGAGAAAACCAAATAAATTCCTTTTCTTGAGTGTGAAAACACGGTAAATATATTTCGTTCTTATAGAAAAACAAATAAAATTGTATTTAAATTCTTTCCATCAGAAAAGTTAATCCTCTTTTTAAAACCGATTGCTACCTGACACCTGTCTCATCGGCTGATGTTGGACGGATTTAATCACCTTTTATGGTCTATAGCAGTGATGGCGAACCTATGACACGCGTGTCAAAGGTGACACGTTGCTGTTTTTTTGTTGACACACCTAAACCGACATTTCTATCGTCCAAAAGTTAAACAAAAACTATAAAAATGAAATGAAAATCGATCAAATTAGAGACGTTTTTAATTTCATCTAATTAAATAGGAAATGATTATATATATTTTTTGTAAATAAACATTCAATCTCTATATTTGATGGCTATTTAATTACATATTACTGTGGTTGGATTTGAATTGAAATAAATTACCATTATAAATAGTATAAAATTAAGCATTAATTTTGGCTGGCAACTCTGAATTATATATTCATAATTCAGAATTGGCAACCCTGATTTCTTCTTTCTCTGTCTTTAGTCGAGCCATGGCGTCGTTTTACACGGGCATTTTGATTTAATGAGTCTAATTAAGTCATTAGTAATCACTGTTAAGTCAGTAGACTTATGTTTTCACTGATCTGTCATTACATCTGAATGAACTCAATATTAAATTACAAGGTTTTGGAAAAACTATTGATGTAATGTTTGGCTTGATCAAAGGCTTTGAAAGCAAGCTCAACATTTTTAAACGTGACTTGGAAAGTAGAAGTTATAAGTACTTTCATAGGTTGAAGAAACATTCTGATGAAATGAAGTGCCAAGACAGAGACGACTTGGAACAAGCTCGAGAACAATTTGTTGAAATTTTAAACTCTATAATTGAGCAGTTTTCAACAAGATTTGTGCAGTTCAGAGATTTAGAAGGAATAATAAATTTTATAAAATATCCTGATAAAGCTGTTTTTACAAATCTGAAGTTAGATTTGTTTGACTGGTTAGATTTAAATGACTTTGAAATGCAGTTAGCAGAGTTCCAATCCAGCTCTATTTGGAAGCAAAAGTTTATTGATCTTAGATCTGAGTTAGAAACACTCGAGCGAGACCGCTTGCAGGGATCTGTGAATAATAATTCTGACGATGAAATTCTGAAAGTGTGGAACTGGATCCCGGAAACTTTTGATACTCTTAAAAAACTTGCCAAAGCTATACTGACAATTTTTTCATCAACTTACTCCTGCGAAACTTTGTTCTCAACTTTGAATAACATCAAAACGGACAAGAGAAACAGATTGGTTGATGATATCAGTGCTGCTTGTGTAGCATTGAAATGTATGAATTACACACCTGCTATAAAAGAGCTTTCTTCACGGGTACAGCAACAAAGAAGTCACTAAATAACAGGCAAAATTGTAGTTTTTATTTTAAAACATTTTATTGTCATTTATTTTTATTTTTCCTGTATTGTTCAAATGAGCTAGAATAGATAGTTTTATTATTATAATTGCGATGTTCCTTTGATAACAGTGATCGTTTATGTATGTGACACGCCACTTGAATATGATCACGAAAATTTTAATTTTTGACACCCAAAGTTGAAAAGGTTCGCCATCACTGACTGGTCTATAGTCTATACTAGGGTTTCTCGTTTTCAGGGGTTTTCACTAGCTCGTTTTTCTGAGAAAAAATCAGCCATCGTCCCGTGATCCCGAGATTTCCCGGTTTATAAAAAATAATGATAATAAAGTTTTAAAATGTTTAATTAGCATTAGATAAACCTAGATTAGTTAGTTAATACTGAATATAAATATATAAATATTTTAACACAATAATGATAAATATAATAAAGGATATAGCCTAGGTCGAGTTTCAAACACTGCAGAAACATAAATACGATATATAGCCTACGTGGTTATTATTATGATACAATGCTAATTTGCAGCTTTGCACTTCAACAAAAATAAATTATATTTTAGTGTAATTTATACGAACACAACACCTTTTATATACATACTTCTAACTAATTTTTAGTAAAAAAAATATCAACAGCAAAAGGCATGACACTGAATTGAAAATAATAACCAAAATTAAAATCCACTAAACCACAAAATGTTCGATTCGGGGAAATCAAATGATGATTGGCTTTCAGTCCGAGTCAATCATCAAAAATACCAGTCATATTACACATGCACAACAATACAGGGAATTATAGGCACTATTCGGGCTGTACAACGCTACGTGCTATTATAAATATGTCATCATAGTTGTTATGTTTGTATTTTCTAGCAGTAGTAAATTAATGTAAAACTATTTCAAATAACGTTTATAGAATACTTTACAAAACCCCAGAAATCCCGGGATTTGCCGCGCCGCGCTTGTCCCGAGATTTAAGATTATCATTTTCTCCCCGGGATCCCGGTTGAGAAACCCTAGTCTATACCTCTTAACCCATTAGCGCCCGTTGGTAGAATTTCCTACCAGCAAAATTGTTTGTCATTATTGCATCATTTTTTCTGGCATTCACATGATCTTCGGTATGAGTCATTGATATGACGCAGTCTAAGTGATTGTGTCATGTCACTGACTCATACCGAAGATTACGTGAATATAAGAAAAAGTGATGCAATAATGGCAAACAATTTTGCCGGTAGAAAATTCTATCAATGGGCAGGGCCGCCGAGAGAGCGGGGAAGCCGGGTTAAATCCCCGAGGCCCGGACCTCTAGGGGGCCCGGAAAGAGGGGGGAATAAAATCTAAAAATACTAATAAGGCAATTGATTAAATAACAGGGAGGAAATATAATTAATGAACATACATTTTATAGAGATTATCATGGTCAAACTGAAACAGATAAAATATTATCCGCGGTCCACCAATGCCCAAGACCGACTGACAGATCTGGGAACCATTGTAACTGAAAGCCAGTTAGCCCGTACTTTAAATTTCATCAGAATCATTTACCACTTTGCTAGAGAGAAGGCAAAGAAAGTACACTTCTAATTATGAAAATCTTGCAGTAAACAATTGTCTTGCCTGTATGGACTAGTACTGCATTTGTAAATTGTATGGTGATAGAATTAATATAATTGATTCGAAAAATAAAATGGTTATTTTCCTCCAAGTTGTTTACTCATACTGTATGTTTTGAATAGTGACTTGGACATATAATCAGTTTGCTCGTTATGTACACAAAAAACATTCATAATAAAATACTGAGTAAACACGGGGGCCCATATACTAATCCTTCCCCGGGGCCCGGGGCAGCTCTCGCCGGCCTTGCCAGTGGGCACTAATAGGTTAATAAGATAAAATATACAAAAACTAAGCTTCTTCAACGTTCAATTATAGACTCGCTACATTGTTCTATGGGTAAATTCCATGGAGACTATATGTTTAGTTCTAATGAACTGTTTTGTGTATTTATATACTCGTATATATGTTACAGGCAATGTGTAAATCCAGTCATTTCACGTAATGCCTAAAAATTTCAAGCATTTCGCGTAATACCTGTGACCTTTAAACATAGGTGATACGCATTACTAAACTAACCTAACTAACCTAATTTATCATAACCTAACCTAACTACCTTAACATGACCTAACATAACTTAACATAACTTTCAGGAAGTCGTTAATCGGTTAATCGAATTACGGGAAATGCCTGAAGCTCTTAGGCGTTACCTGAAATGACTGGTTTCACACATTGACTGCAACATATATATATATATATATATATATATATGATGAATAAAACCACGAAGGAAAAAAGAAACACAAACGGGTGCTCAAGCGCTTTCATCTAATGACATCCTCAAGAACACTGGAGTGAAAGGACAGATCAAGGCAATATATAGGTTACAAAAATAAACATACATACATACATATTCATATATATATATATACATATACATATATATATTATATATATATATATATATATATATATATATATATACATATATATAGTAAGCATAGAAAAAATTGTGGGAGGAGCCAACATTTATAGTTTATGAAACAGATCACAAAAGAATAAAGAAATAAAAATAAATATAAATATAAATTGAGAAAAAATTAATTACCAATAGTGCCTTAGTGATATATATGTCACAGCCTAAATAATCATAAAGAAATAAACAGGCAAATAAAAAAACCACAATATACATACATATATATATATATATATATTATATATATATATATATATATAAAAAGACACTTTTAGCACTTTGGCCGACCTTCAATAGAAATTCAAATGGCTTGTTTATGGAACAGGTCACAAAAGAATAAAGAAATAAAAATAAATATAAATATTGTAAGTGGAGTCTATAAATTCAAGCTCAAAAGGGAAGTTTTACAATCAATTTAATAGATGATGCCAAATTGATATATATGTCACAAAGAAATAAAGAAATAAACCACAAAAAAAAAAAAAAATTAATTAATTAAAAAAATAATAAAAAATAATAATAATAAATTGAAAGATAAATTTTAAGAGAGGCAACCAATTTATAAGGGAAAAAATAACCACATATGCATATTATAGTCACAAACGAATAAAAAAAGTACAAGTAAATATAAATTGGAAAACAAAATGATGCCTAGATGATATATAAAGAACAATAAAATATATATACAACATATATACGGTATATATACGAAATATAAACGCAATATATACAGAATATATATATATATATATATATATATATATATGCATAAGGGAAAAAAAATTACCAAATTTGTTTTTATAATTATTGTCTGAAAAAACGGTAGGTCGCAAAAGAATAAAGAAATAAAAATAAATATAAATTGAAAAAAAATTACAAATAATACACGTACCCATGTATACCCGCATAACCAAATATATATACATATACACACATATATACAAACACACACACACACACACATATATATATATATATACACTTTTACTCTGGACATGACACCCCTATTAAAAAGGCCATATTTTCCTCAATGTTTCTTCGCGCTCTTAGGATCGCCAGTCCGGAATACATCGATGCCGAATTGGAAAATATCAACGGTATTGGAAGTGAGTTGTGTTACCCATCTGCGTTCATGGAATCTTGTCTTAATAAGGCTAAACGAACCTTCTATCGTGTGAATAATAACACTCGCACCTTGTCAAAGAATATTTTAGTACTTCCATTTTTCCCGGGCTTCTTAGGCATTGCTAATGTACTTAAACTTTTGGATATCAGTGTAGTTTTTTCATATAACAATATTGTGAAAAACATCATAGTAAAAAATAGCCCTACCAATAATTTAGGCATTATCTATAAAATTGGGTGTAAGCAATGTGATTCCTTTTACATAGGTCAGACGGGAAAGGATTTGCAAACGCGTGTAAAACAGCATCAATATTCCGTTAGAACGGGACAGTTGTCCAGTGCCCTTTTTGTCCATTTGTCAGAGTTATCCCATTGTATTGATTGGAATAATGTTTCAGTTTTGTTTCACTCTAGCAACATTGTTAATAGAAATATTCTTGAGTCGGCTATAATTCAACTTACAAATAACCTTAACATGAGTAAAGGTCTGTTTCAACTCGATCCCGTTGCTCTGAATTCCTTCAGAATGGATTTAAACAAAAAGGGCAGGTTGTTAAATCTTTGGTAAAAATTTGTTTTTGTCTTTTGTTTCTCTCACAATTTTATTTTTCAATTTTTTGCTGTATGCGTGTATGTGTATGTATGTATGTGTATGTGAGTATGTGTGTGGTCATTGCAGTTAAATGTGTTTTATGTATATATGTGTGTATATGTATGTATGTATGTGTGTATATGTATGTATGTATGTATGTATGTATGCAGTTAAACGTATATATATATATATATATATATGTGTATGTACCTTACCTTACCTTACAACCTCACAAAGGTTCTGCGCGATGATTTCTCATTTCGCGATTGTCAAGCTTGTATGTGTATATATATATATGTGTGTGTGTGTGTGTGTGTTTGTATATATGTGTGTATATGTATATATATTTGGTTATGCGGGTATACATGGGTACGTGTATTATTTGTAATTTTTTTTCAATTTATATTTATTTTTATTTCTTTATTCTTTTGCGACCTACCGTTTTTTCAGACAATAATTATAAAAACAAATTTGGTAATTTTTTTTCCCTTATGCATATATATATATATTATATATATATAATATTATTCTGTATATATTGCGTTTATATTTCGTATATATACCGTATATATGTTGTATATATATTTTATTGTTCTTTATATATCATCTAGGCATCATTTTGTTTTCCAATTTATATTTACTTGTACTTTTTTATTCGTTTGTGACTATAATATGCATATGTGGTTATTTTTTCCCTTATAAATTGGTTGCCTCTCTTAAAATTTATCTTTCAATTTATTATTATTATTTTTTATTATTTTTTTAATAATTAATTTTTTTTTTTTTTTTTTGTGGTTTATTTCTTTATTTCTTTGTGACATATATATCAATTTGGCATCATCTATTAAATTGATTGTAAAACTTCCCTTTTGAGCTTGAATTTATAGACTCCACTTACAATATTTATATTTATTTTTTTTCTTTATTCTTTTGTGACCTGTTCCATAAACAAGCCATTTGAATTTATATTGAAGGTCGGCCAAAGTGCTAAAAGTGTCTTTTATATATATATATAATATATATATATATATATATATATATATGTATGTATATATTTGTGGTTTTTTTATTTGCCTGTTTATTTCTTTATGATTATTTAGGCTGTGACATATACAGGGTGGGCGGAAAGTAGCTCCCTATTTTGGATTGGTAAAAAATACGTATATTATCCATTTATTTCAGAAGAAATAATATGAAAAGGTAGGCATACATGGTAGGTTTTCTCTAAAATTCAATGTGGGCTCCAACTCTTTCCACCAGCTTCTGGAGCCGCCCAGGAATGGCGTCCACTGACTTTAGCAGGAACTCCGGCGGGATGGAGGACATGACTTCCCGAATTCGGTCCTCCAGTTCTTCCAATGTCCTCGGTTTGGTGCGGTAGACTTCTTCCTTTACCCACCCCCAAAGAAAGAAGTCGCACGGTTACCGCTGAAAAACGGCAGAATCGGTTCAGTGTAACTGTGTGGTGTGGTATGACCTCAGATCAGGTTGTGGGCCGTTTCTTCTGCGCAACACCATGAATGCTGAGCGGTACCTTGCTATGTTGCGAAACGAGGTCTGGCCGGTTGTCAGCACATGGGAGAACATCGACGATCTGATATTTATGCAAGATGGCGCCCCTCCGCACTTCGCTCTTGTTGTCCGTGAGTGGCTGGATGCCCACTTCCCTGGGCGTTGGATGGGTCGTCGTGGTCCACATCAATGGCCAGCCAGGAGCCCCGACTTGACACCGTGCGACTTCTTTCTTTGGGGTGGGTAAAGGAAGAAGTCTACCGCACCAAACCGAGGACATTGGAAGAACTGGAGGACCGAATTCGGGAAGTCATGTCCTCCATCCCGCCGGAGTTCCTGCTAAAGTCAGTGGACGCCATTCCTGGGCGGCTCCAGAAGCTGGTGGAAAGAGTTGGAGCCCACATTGAATTTTAGAGAAAATCTACCATGTATGCCTACCTTTTATATTATTCCTTCTGAAATAAATGGATAATATACGTATTTTTTTACCAATCCAAAATAGGGAGCTACTTTCCGCCCACCCTGTATATCACTAAGGCACTATTTGGTAATTAATTTTTTCTCAATTTTATTTATTATTATATTTTATTTCTTTATCTTTTGTGATCTGTTTCATAAACTATAAATGTTGGCTCCTCCCACAATTTTTTTCTATGCTTACTATATATATATATATATATATATATATATATATATATATGTATATGTATATATATATGAATATGTATGTATGTATGTTTATTTTTGTAACCTATATATGCCTTGATCTGTCCTTTCACTCCAGTGTTCCTGAGGATGTCATTAGACGAAAGCGCTTGAGCACCCGTTTGTGTTCTTTTTTCCTTCGTGGTTTTATTCATCATAAATACTTTTCACGTGTCACTTTCGTGAAATAATTTTTCATATATATATATATAGAGAGAGAGAGAGAGAGAGAGAGAGAGAGAGAGAGAGAGAGAGAGAGAGAGCTGTCAAATATAATAATTATAGATTATTTTACAATACAGTTTAGGATTTACTAGAGAGTAGCGTATTGAAATTTAAATTATATTTTAAAGCATTCTAATATAAGAAATTATGCAAATGGCGAAAAATCACCCAATACAGAGTGACAACCTGAAAATAATTTGTAAAGTGGATAAACCATATCTTCGCAAGAAATTCAAAATTAAACGAATAATGTGCCTCTCAAATTCCCTGGAGACCATATGTCTAGTTCTGAATATATATACGAGTATATACAGACAGTATATATATATACAGGGCTATTGAAAATGATTCATCCGATTTCAACTGAGAATACTTCCGTACCTATCAACCGTGCATCAACTGGGCATACACCACATGAAAGAGGAAATCTCCGAGTTTTACAAAATCACCGCGAGAGGGCTCCAAAGTCACGCCGTGGCCTAGCCTAGCAACAAACAGTCAGTGTGAAAATGGCGTCCGCACAGCAGAAGGCGTTTTGTGTGTTGCAGTTTTCGAGCTGTAAATCGGTAGTCACAGTGCCGATACCTGCCGATACCACCGACGGATGCTCTGAGCACCGGTGGATCTGTTCTGTAACGTCGACGAAACTCACGCTGCACTGTGACTACCGATTTACAGCTCGAAAACTGCAACACACAAAACGCCTTCTGCTGTGCGGACGCCATTTCACACTGACTGTTTGTTGCTAGGCTAGGCCACGGCGGACTTTGGAGCCCTCTCGCGGTGATCTTGTAAAACTCGGAGATTCCTCTTTCATGTGGTGTATGCCCAGTTGATGCACGGTTGATAGGTACGGAAGTATTCTCAGTTGAAATCGGATGAATTTTTCAATAGCCCTGTACAGTATATATATATATATATAATATTATATATATATATATATATACAGGTGTGGCATAAGTCGCTTTACCGAGAATAATGAAATCATATTGTGAAGGATACTATTTATTATTTATTACAGAAATTGTTGAAAATGTCCTCCATCATGCTGAATACACACGTTGCAGCTTTGAACCACTGAACAACATATAGCGCGACACAGTTCTTTGTTATTATTCAACGTTTCGAACTCTTCGCTTATCAAAGTCTTCATGCGATCGAAGTCTAATTTTCTGTTCATCATGAAAGGACAAAAAAAAAATTAACACTGCACAGATTGCAATTTCAACAGTACTAAATCGTAAGCTAGTCAACTTAATACTGCACCCAGCGTACTAAAATCAGTGTTGCCGAGTCAGTATTACCGAGACAGTGTTGCCATATCAGTGTTGCCGAATCAATGTTGCCGAACATAAAAATAATTTTTCTCGGCATATTATTATTCTTCACAAGGTGATTTCATTATTCTTGGTAAAGCGACTTATGCCGCACCCTGTATATATATCCTTAACCCAATTCATCGATGTCGTTTTCTTCGATAATTCAAAGGGTAACGAAAATAATCTTCAGTGTTTAATTTAATATTTCGCAAATATTTTAAATATTTTAATACAAATTTTCAACAAATGTTTCTAATTTTTATTCTAAAAAAACTCTATGAAATCATATTTTATTGTATATAGCCTACATACACTATATATGGGATAAATTTCACACTTAAACACGTGAAATGAATGATGCAAACCACAAGGAAAAAAAGAAAATACACGAAAGGCCTTGAAATAATTTTTTTTTCCCCTTGTGTATTTGCATCATATATATATATAGAGAGAGAGAGAGAGAGAGAGAGAATGTCAAGTATAATAATTAGGTTAGGTTAGGTTAGGAGTTGGGTACCCATACTCTATACGAGTATTCAACTAGCACACCCCCTTGGCACTCCTCCATCCCCCATTACCCCATCCCCCCATCTCCCTCTACCACCATCTCCCTCTCCTCAAATGCATCTTCACTATTTACCTGGATTGATGTGGCTGTTATGATTCTTTAAGAAAGTAATTTATTGTATGTACGCGTTTATGTACCAAAATGTTTATGTATCTTTTAATAATAACTGTTGGTCGGGTTGGTAAAGGAAGGCAGTGGTGCGAGACAATTGGAAAATAATGTCTTCACGGAAGTTTAGATTTTTATATAAATGGAGTTTTAAAAGTCCTTTGCCTCCCCTTAAATACGTTATAGACTGCTACTGGTTCACGGGATACGGGTGTTACTGGATAAAATGTATGGTTTTAATCGCGTTACTGCCCGTTGTAGTGTTTTTTCGAATGATATTGCACAAGGGTACGAAATTGTTCATAAGTGATCTTTGTAAATGTTTTTAGACATTATTCATTCTGATAATTTATGTTATAACAAAGATGTCGTAAGATCTGAGAAAATCTTTTTAGGACCATTTTATTGTCCGGTGAGAAATTATCTTACAGTGAATGTCAGATTTCACTTTTTAAGCTTATTATATCTCAAATTTTAGGGCTTCCTTTTATGGAGCGGTTGGTCACAAAATTTTAGGTGTGTGAAATCATCATATTACGTTACTATTAACAATATAATCCAAGGTGAAATAAGTTAAATAATTAGTATTATTTCACTGAATGGAACTTCTTAATATAAGAATATATGTTGGTATATGTAAGGTATTATATATATATATATATATATATATATATATATATATATAGAGAGAGAGAGAGAGAGAGAGAGAGAGAGAGAGAGAGAGAGAGAGAGAGAGAGTTATCGATCGCATATACAGCACATAATGTCAGTGGAATAGATCAATTTTAGGTACCAAGAGTACAATTAGGCAAAAAACTTGCATGTACCGGTATTTTTAGTAAAGTATTCTGTAGGATCAAATTTAGACTAGTATTTACCAACCCTAAAATTCGTTGTCTGGTCACGTCCACAAAAGATTTTGTTTTGAGAATCATTCCAAAGAAACTTTTCCCTGATACTAGCAATATTGATAAGAAAGTTGATCTTATCTTATTATTAATTTTCTAGATAATGACTTTGTTGTCATATTACGAGTATCTAAAATCAGATAAATATATTTAGGGCAGAGAAGATCTTAATTTATGCTTCTCTTGATTTTGGCTTTTAATTTTAAATAAGTGTTTCTTTATTTTTGATAACGACATTTTTATGGTTTTTTTAATGTCTAACGAAATTAATTGTTCAGTTTTATGACAATATAAAATTATTTAACAACTCTCTCTCTCTCTCTCTCTCTCTCTCTCTCTCTCTCTCTCTCTCTCTCTCTCTCATAACGCGGCAATCGGTCCTTAAAAGTAATGCTGAAATCAATCAGCAACTCAGCCACGCATCCCATCTGTGCCTTCGGATGGGAAGTTCTTCTTCATATATTCGCCTGAAAATCCAATTAGATTAGTCTTTGTAGATTCAGACTCACTTTACAGTTTAATAGGTCTCAAAATTGCATTTATCTGGCTTAAACAGCGAGTCTGCAGGTGGAGAAGAAAAAATGGCGTAATGAAAGAAAGAAAAAAAAAACAAAAAAAGAAGGCGTTCGAAATGCGTTTTATTTTATTTTTATACTCTCATTGATGGTAGTTAATTTGCTTGTTAGATTTAATTTGTTTAGTGTTTTGTTTGCTTGTTTGTGTTTATTTACTGCTGCAGTGTCTGCATATCTGCAATGTGTTTGACAAATTTGTTTAAATTAAAAAGAAAAAACGCTTGTAATAGTGTACTTTTTAACCGAGTCTGTCACCCTGCATTGTTCCCATTTTCGCGATTTTCATGTCGAAAAATGGTGACCCTTTTTATTCATGGTGAAAAAATCTTTCGTCCTTATTTACCTACATTACGACCATGCATGCTTGGTACCCTCACCATGCATTTCAACCATGAAACATTGTAGTGACAGATGAACTGTTTGCTGAGTTGTATAAAAATCGTTTATAGTGCATTCTTTCATATTTTGTGTGTGTGTGTGTGTGTGTGTGTGTGTGTGTGTGTGAATTCCTACATATAAAAGTGCGTCCGATTCTTTTACACATAAAGCGTGTGCGTGATTTTTTTCACGTATAAAAAAAAGTTCATGACTTCATTTTCTGGGTTAGAAAATGCAATCATGCACCTCGCGCCCAAAAGCACAAATTTTATGGTTGAAATGACAAAGAATTTTATATTCATTTTTTTCTCTGCATTTTTGTATAGAGAGTCAATAGCCCTGATACACCGCGTTTCTTTCGTAGCCTCTAAAGTAAACAAGGCAGAATTTTTATATCGTTTCGAATTATCTTTCACAATAAAAGCAAAAGCGTTTTCGTTGCTTTAAAGATATCCGTTCTTTATTTTAACCTTTATTAATAAAAGCAAATCTCGCAGACTTCAAAACATCAAAATGTAAATACGATCAAATTTTCATTCTTTTCCGAAAAACGTTGCTCGCATAATGATACACTTCACGATGCGATCTTTAATGCAAATTGCTCTTAATAATATTACAAAAATTGCGGAAAAATGTTTTTTCATCCCGAAAGATCGGGGGAAAAAAGTCTCCAATTTATGTTATCCTTCTTGAAAGGAAGAGGGAGGCAGTGCTACAGAAAGAACGAAGCGAAAAAGAGAGAGAATGAAAAAAGAGATAAAGAATGAGAAAACCACTAAGTTAACGAATGTAAGAAAAAAACTTTGAACATTTTTAAAACGAAAACAAAAAAATATTGAAAGCAGAAACAATTTTTCAACTTTCGAAATTAAAATTTCGAGTGAATGTAATGAACCGATACGAGTAATAATATTAATTATAAGTAGCTAATTATTAATTATGAAAATAAATGACTAGAAGCATTGAATGCTATTCTAAAATAAAATCTAAAAAAAAAAATACGAAGCAAAGACGAGAAGAAAGTTGAAAGAAAAGATAAGAAAAGCAAAGTGAAAGAAAAAAAAACTCGCCTCAAGACCCTCTGGTCTTGGTACAAGCAAAATTTCTCCATCTCGGGTCCTTCTCCCTCATTTAATAAAGTAAATGTCCACATAAAATTCGCTTCACTTGACTGTAAGTGCCTCACCTCAACCTAGGGTGAAAAACGAGAAAACTCATAAAACATGACTGGAATATTGCATGGGCCAAATTTTACCATCTTATTTAACCTCGCAGTTTTAAGGTCAAGAGACCAAGATTCTCGTTAATACATTAATGTATCTGGAATTGGTGGTTTTTGTCAATTATTTATCCGTTACCATGGTAATGCATAACATTTTATTATGAATGTATGTTAAGTGTTGTAACTATTAAAATCGTAAAGGTTGAGGGTGTACGTTGTGATAGTTTTTCATTACTATCACACGCATATTCCAGTGACTTTTTATTCCAGTTAATATATACTCTCGAGATTGAGAAATGCTTTTTTTATGTTCCAGTAACGAAGGATAAATCCGTCCATAATTCCAAATTATATCGTTCCATTTGCCCCGAAAGTACATTCTAAAAATCTGTCAGTAATCCTTTCCATTTGGCACGGTAAGTGCCATACGAAGGAATTAAAGGTTCTCTATCATACGCCATTTTCAATTTGTTTATAAGCTCTAAATAAAATGGAATGAAGATTAAAGAGTTTAATCTATGTAGAGAAAAAATTTATAATAAAATTATGAAGTTTAATTTAGAACTCGCGACTTCATTGCCACTCAAATAATCTACTGAATATAATCTACTGAATCTACTCAATGTCAAGAAAACATAAACAGATGAATAAAAACCAAAGCAGTGATATGAAGAGAAAGACGAGGCTTGAATTCAATCAAATCATTCTGTTTTGAAATTCCTACTTCTCTCATCATCAGCGAAAGAAAGACGATGCAATATCAGATCATCAGTTTAAATGTAAAGTATCTAGTCATAAATCAGGAGGAGATTGTAAACACCAATCGACCAGGGAAGTACTCCGGGGGGAACATTAGGCAGGAGTCAGGGAGTGCTGGAACTCCCGTTTCTCCTGTCATTGTCCTCTTTAAATGATCTTTTACCGTGTCTCATCTACCTTGTGAGCAGTTCAGCATGCTCTTAAACATACGCTTTTCCATCTATTCCTCACTACATATACATGCATCTTACACACTACACGACCTTTTCAAAATTTAAAAAAAAGTTGCGTAAGTTCTAAGAGCCACGGAGGCCTTGATTTCGGTTCTCCCCTTCTCCATTTTTGGGGGAATTCGCGCTTGGCTGTCTCCTTCCTCCATAAAAAAGTGTAACACGTAAATAAATAAAAACAATATATATATATATATATATATATATATATATATACACACAGTGTGTGTGTGTATATATAATATATATTTATATATACTGTGTATATATATCGGGTGGCCAAAAAAAAAGGGAGACCTCGAACTTTGGCTGTAAAATCCAAAGTTATGGTCAGATTTCAATATTTTTTTCACACCCGACAACTAAGTAAATTTCCTATACGGTGAACGGATTTCAAAGAAAACTAATGAAAATTATGGATTTATTGAACATTTCTCTATGCCACTGGAAATTCTCCATTTACACTACTACTGCATTGTCGGGTCGGCAAAAAAAAAGGGAGACCTTTTAAATCCTTCATATCTCGGCAAATACGATACATAGAACCATGAAATTTTAGTATGTTAGTACTAGGTAATTTTATGGTTTGTATGCCATCTTTTAGCATTTTGGCTGAGAAATTGGATTTATGGCGAATATTCCAGAAAAATCTTGCTAATCATAGGTTTAAGTTGATAATTAAAGCGATTTTAATTAAGGTAAGCCAACTGCAGGAGGTTTGGACAAGCTTCTCAAGAAAATCGATAAAACAGGAGATACAAAAGAATACCAGGTAGCGGTATTAAATTTGGCAACGAAACAGTCCTGATTTAAATTCTGTCGATTACGGCCTTTGGGAAAATTTGTCACAGAGAATTTATCGGGTCAAAGTAAGAAATGTCGCTCATTTACGACAGCTTCTTCTGGAAAAATGGGATGAGCTGCCACAAGAACAAATCAATAAAGCCAGAGATGAGTTCCGTCCTAGACTGAAAAAGGTCATAGAAGTTCGTGGTAAACATATCGAGCAGTTTTTTTAACATCAAGGTAGCACCATATGTGAGTACTTTGTAACTTTTTATCTGCACATACAATGCAGTAGTAGTGTAAATGGAGAATTTCCAGTGGCATAAAGAAATGTTCAATAAATCTGTAATTTTCATTAGTTTTCTTTGAAATCCGCTCACCGTATAGGAAATTTACTTAGTTGTCGGGTATGAAAAAATATTGAAATCTGACCATAACTTTGGATTTTACAGCCAAAGTTCGAAGTCTCCCTTTTTTTGGGGGGGCCACCCGATATATATATATAGGAATAGATAAAAGATGGTGATTGATGGGGCTGTTCAACCTCCTTCGCAACATCTAAGGTCATATGACGCAGGGGACCTACAGCTTTACGTGGAATTCGAACCACGGGTCGCTGAGGACGGTCTCCTATCCAACCTCACTCCAGACCCACTCTCACTTAACTTAGATGATCGACAGGAAGCGGTGTTATGACATTGACCACGACATACCCCGAATGGTTGAAAGAGGATGATAATAAAAGAGAAACATATACAAAGAAAATAGATTTTAGTATAAATTTTAACTTTAACTTATACTACTACTATTACTACTACTACTACTAATAATAATAATAATAATAACAATAATAATAATAATAATAATAATACTTTCTACTTTAAGGGAACCTTTTTTATATTATTTTATATCATGAAACTAAGTCGGTAGAAAGAGTCAAAATAACGAAAAAATGTTCCTTCAATAAACAAATGACTGATGACAAAAGATCGGTTTCGGATGAAAAATATTTTTAATGCCGAGTTCATCTTTGATCTTGAATTCAAATTATCCGATAAAAATAAAGGAATTTGTGATTTTTTTTTAAGGTGCAATTTAATACTATGGCTTTGATAATCATACTAATATATATATATATATATATATATATATATATATATATATATATATATATATATATATATATATATATATATATATATATACACAGGGTGTTTGAAAACTTTCTGTACAAATTGTAATCGGGGATAGGCAACACCAAGACAAACCCTTTTCGTCTATAAGTGTATGTCCGCTGACGTCACCATTCGGCGCGAGAGGGCGCAGCTGCAATTGGCTAAAAGGTGAAGTGGGCTAGACTCGCGCTTGCCGCGGGCATTCTTAAATCGGACGTAGTACGCGTAACATGGAGCGCTTCACGACTGCTGAGATGGCTGACATGCATATGGTGTATGGGGATGCCAATGGAAACGGAAGAGCTGCTGTGAGGTTGTACCGACAGCGCTTCCCAAACAGACGTGTGCCAAACCACCAAACGTTTGCGCATTTGCATCGGCGACTGCGAGAAACTGGAACATTCCATGCAAACATGCATGACACTGGTCGGGAGAGAAACGTGCGCACTCCTGACATGGAAGAAGAAATCCCACGGCGATTTGAGGACAATCCAAGCGCAAGCACGCGAGGTGTTGCACGTATCCTCGGTGTGAACCACGACCTGGTCTGGAGAGTGTTGCACGAGCAGCAGTTACATCCGTTTCATCGTCAGAGAGTCCAGGCATTACAACCTCGGGATTACCCTCTTCGTGTGGAATTCGCACGCTGGTTTCTGCAGCAGACAGCGGTGCAGCCTAATTTTCCGGCTTATGTGCTGTTCTCAGATGAGGCCTGTTTCACACGTGAGGGTGTGTTTAACATGCACAATTCTCACGTGTGGGCGCACGCAAATCCACATGCTACACGGGTTTGTAATGCCTGGACTCTCTGACGATGAAACGGATGTAACTGCTGCTCGTGCAACACTCTCCAGACCAGGTCGTGGTTCACACCGAGGATACGTGCAACACCTCGCGTGCTTGCGCTTGGATTGTCCTCAAATCGCCGTGGGATTTCTTCTTCCATGTCAGGAGTGCGCACGTTTCTCTCCCGACCAGTGTCATGCATGTTTGCATGGAATGTTCCAGTTTCTCGCAGTCGCCGATGCAAATGCGCAAACGTTTGGTGGTTTGGCACACGTCTGTTTGGGAAGCGCTGTCGGTACAACCTCACAGCAGCTCTTCCGTTTCCATTGGCATCCCCATACACCATATGCATGTCAGCCATCTCAGCAGTCGTGAAGCGCTCCATGTTACGCGTACTACGTCCGATTTAAGAATGCCCGCGGCAAGCGCGAGTCTAGCCCACTTCACCTTTTAGCCAATTGCAGCGGCGCCCTCTCGCGCCGAATGGTGACGTCAGCGGACATACACTTATAGACGAAAAGGGTTTGTCTTGGTGTTGCCTATCCCCCATTACAATTTGTACAGAAAGTTTTCAAACACCCTGTGTGTATATATATATATATATATATATATATATATATATATATATATATATATATATATATATATATATATATATATATATATATATACACGAAGGTATGAAAATTACTTCACGAAAGTAACAGGTGAATAATATTTATGATGAAAATAACCACGAATGAAAATTAAAACACGAAATGGTGTTCAAGCGCTTTCGTCTAATGACATCCTCAGGAATACTCAGTGTTCCTGAATATATCATTAGATGAAAGCGTTTGAGCACTATTTCGTGTTTTAATTTTCCCTCATGGTTATCTTCATCATATATATATATATATATTATATATATATATATATATATATATATATATATATATATATATACGGTATATGAAATAAACATGCTCCACCAGTATTCGAGACCGGGACCCCCTGAGTTGGAGTCCTGTTCATGCGTGTTATTTTATACATAGAGTGTGTCCCATAAAAGTGGCCACCTTTTTTTACGGGACCAACAAAACCACAATTTCGAGGATAACTTAATGGAAATCATATTAAACCCATAGCTCGTGACGGTAAAGAAAACTCCAAGCGATTCTTTCAATACGTCAATAATAGAAATCCAGTAAAAAGCGTCTTGGGGCCTTTGAAAAATCTAAACGGAGATCTAGTTTCTGAAAACAAGGAAATGGCTACCTTGCTAAACGAATTTTTTACGTCAGTTTTTACTATAGAAGGAGTAACAAATATCCCTACGGTCACGGACATAATACCGTTTGATAATGGTAATATTTTCGATAATATAGTGGTTAGTGAAGGGGAGGCAACGCGCTATATTGATAAAATGAAAACGCGTAAATCACCGGGGCCGGATTTCATATATCCCATACAACTAAAAGAATTAAAAGATAGCATTGTTGTGCCGCTAACAAAGATTTTTAATGCGTCTATTTCTGAGGGGTGCGTACCAGATAATTTCAAGTTAGCAAACGTAACACCTATCTTTAAGAAAGGCGATAAAGGTGCGGCGGGAAATTATAGACCAATCAGTTTAACGTCTGTTGTAGGTAAGCTACTGGAATCAATAATTAGGGATCGTATAGTCGAACACTTAGAAGTGCATAAGCTAGTTAGAAATACGCAGCACGGATTTAGGCGAAACAAATCTTGCTTAACTAATCTTTTAGAATTTTTCCAAAGCGTGGTTGACGTTTACGATAGACATCGGGCGGTTGATGTAGTGTATTTAGATTTTCAAAAAGCGTTTGACACCGTGCCGCACAAAAGACTCATTGAAAAAACTAAGGCTCATGGAATCAGGGTGTGTAGTAATAAATTGGCTAGAAGAGTGGTTGCGAAGCAGGAAACAGAGGGTGGTCGTTGATGGAGCGGAGTCGTGTTGGGCTAATGTAGCGAGTGGCGTTCCTCAGGGTTCTGTATTGGGCCCCTTGCTTTTTCTTATATATATTAACGATTTAGATGTCGGCCTAGTCGGTACAGTTTCAAAGTTTGCGGATGACACGAAGCTGGGTGGTAGGGCGATTAATGACGAAGATAGAGGTAAAATTCAGGAAGATCTGAATAAAATCGTTGATTGGTCAGTCACATGGCAAATGAGATTTAACGTTGATAAGTGCAAAATTTTGCATATAGGTTCGCGTAACGGTAATTTTGCGTATAGTATGTCAGGGAAAGATTTAACAAGCGTAGAGCAGGAAAAAGATTTAGGAGTTATAGTCACTGGTGATTTAAAAGTAGCGAAACAAAGTACAGCAGCGGTCAATAAGGCGAACAAAGTGTTAGGTTTTATAGCTCGAAATTTTGAGTACAAATCGCGCGATATTATAGTTCCACTTTATAAATCATTAGTTAGACCCCATTTGGAGTACGCGGTCCAATTTTGGAATCCGCATATGCGCAAAGATATAGACAAAATCGAAAGAGTTCAAAGACGAGCAACTAAGATGATTCCGTCGCTTAGGTCAAAGTCGTACGAGGATAGGCTTAAGGAGTTAAAATTGACAACACTCGAGACTAGGAGGTTAAGGGGTGATCTAATCCAGGTTTTCAAAATTATGAATGGGTTCGATAACGTAGATAGAGATAGCTTTTTCGAAATATCTCAATATAACAGGACTAGAAATAACGGGTGTAAGTTGACAAGTAGAAGGTTCGAGACAGCAGTTGCGAAAAACTTTTTTACGCATAGAATAGTAAATAGCTGAAATAGTTTGCCGGTAGAAGTAATTAGTAGCACGTCTATAAACATGTTTAAAAATCGATTAGACGCATATGTTGATAGAAAGGGTATAGTTTAAGGTAGTAAAATTAAGGCTTTGTGGGGATAGATTCCACAGCTCAACACAAGTGTTGTGGGATATAGGGAGGCAGCGTCTTGGGTTAGGGGATATTCTCTGTCCTTACACACCCCATTTAAAGAGATTCCTCTGCCGAGCGGTGCCCCCCATAGTACTGTGAGGTATTGAAAAACTCACGATCTTCACTTGCCCCACAAACACCTTTAAATGGGAGACCCAAAATGGGTGCACACACATTTTTACATTACTGTACACTCTTTACAGCCACACCTACACTTTTTCTCGTAAGTGTATATATTGTAATGTATATGATTGTAAATTTTGACTTGGTCCGCAACCGATATGGACCGTGACTGGATTCTTTGCATCTGATATATTTGCATGTCCGTTATAAATAGATATAGAGTGTAACATATTTGTGGATAGTAGTCTATTATGACTTGATCCTCTGGATCCAGAGATTCTATCTTTAGTTTTAAATCGATAATTAATTAGTTTTAAATTGATAATTATTTAGTTTCGTAAAAATTGGTCGTTGCCAATTTACCGGCAGTTTTTACATAAATTTCTTATGTTCTTGTGGTTCGGAACCCACGTAAAATTGGAGGTCCCCTCCGCCACCACGGAGGACATACACAATACACGATTACGAACACAGTTAGGTAGACCAGCCATGAGTGGATCCTAGGGTCTTTGTTGGTCTGAAACATTATTATAACATGTTGTCCTTAAAACGAGAGGTAGTTTATTTAAATCGAATGAATAGTCTTTTTACAAATTCAACTCGAACAATAGATGTTAAAAAATAAAGTTAACAAGGAGGGTGATTAGAGACTTACCTGAACATTAAAGAAGTTTACAATGACCAAAAACAAATTGAATAAAACATTAACTCAGCAAGCGTTCAATGTGTCCTCCAGTGAGGACAAATGGTGTACAAATGGTGTCTTCATCGAGCTCATTCCATCCGGTTAAAATGAACTGTCGAAGTTGATTGATATTTTGAATATTTTGTCTAAACTTTGTCAACTAAACGTTCTCCTACGAAATAGACAACTGAATTTAAATGGTATCCCGGGACCGATGGCATAAAGCGCCATCTTACTGAAAAACGTAATTCTCTCCATAACTTTTAGCTTCAGGCAACATCTTACTCAAGATATCGTCACATTAATCCTTTCGCTGCGTAATTCGGATACATCCAAACAAAACCGTTCGGAAATGTAGGAATTACGCAGCGAAAGGATTAATGTTTTGAATCAATTTTCACACCTTTATCGACGAAAACAGTAGATATTTCTCCTGGACGAGAAACACCAACAGAAACTATTACAAACTGACTTGAAGTGATGTCTCTCTCGAAGGAGACTCTGCTTTTTGGAATGTCTTGTTTGTTTCTTACTTTAGCATACATTCTATCGTTTTGCGAATTATGAGGCTGTTTAATAGGAAAACCATTTCATACGTAAACCAAATGATAAAACGGCGAAGAAGTCGACGGCAATTTTGTAGCATTTTACTTTGAAGTGTTCAGATACGCGATGCATTTGGAAGTGCTTAAATGTTTTTAGACCAAAGTCTTTCTTTGTAATTCGATGCACCGAACCTTTTTTAATACTGGTGCGATTAGCAGTTCTTCGTACACTCAAACTTGAATGGGGATTGTCTTCTTGGCTGCAAATAAGTTCGCTTACAAATTCAATATTTGCCGGAGTTCTCGCTTTACGCGATTGTCCACTTCCCGGCTTTCGTGCAGTAGTTCTCGTTTCGCAAATTTTTTCCAACAAACGCGACACACTACGTACAGATCAATGTTTTTTTAAGATTCTATTTTACTATTTTTTTTAACAACGAAACTTTTTTCCATGTGAAGGAGTTTGATAACAATTTTATCTTCCTTAGTTAAACGTGCCATAACAACTCGCATAAAACAACAGAATTAACAAACTTCCCTCAATCGCTTCCAAATGAAAATTGATTGCCATGACGGCATTACCGCCTAGGTCTAGTCGTACTTCACTTATTAGCCTGCCGAGCCTAGCCCTCGACAACCCATAACAACGCACCAACTAGCCTAACCTAGACCTACCCTGAATCGACGAGTGATTCCAAAGTTAACCGTAAAATTACGACATGACTATTCAGTGACACGAATTTAGCAATTTTTCCCACTTCCGTATTGTTAAATTGATTTTTTTAACAACTGTTGTTTAAATTGAATTTGTAAAATGATTACTCATCCGACCTAAATAAACTACCTTTCATTTTAAGGACAATATAAAGAGTTCAGTATAATTTTTGTTTCATTTGTTTATCCTTGCAATCGTGGTTTTGATGGCTTGGTAAAAAAGGTGGCCACATTTTGGGGGGCACAATATACATATACTCGTGTGTGTGTGTGTACACACACACACATATATATATATATATATATATATATATATGGATAAGGTATTTAGTTCAAAGAAAAATCTGCTTGTTAACTAAAAAAAAAAAAACCTTTCAATTAAACAGGATTGTTGTCTGTATAATGATAATGAGTCAGGAGGGGCCAGGCACTGGCACAGACCTCAGGCCAACTAATGCGGCCCGTTACTCTAACTCCTGTATTATTATTATTACTAGCTCCATCGAGATTCGATTCCCCAACTTCAGTGTCTACTTCGCTTTCAGGGAAACAGTATTACCCACTGAACTACAGATGGGGCTTCTTGTCTGCATATCATCAATCGTTCACGCAAGGTAATGCGTAGACAAATCTTTTCTGATTCCGACTAGCAGTTCGCGGACGGCTCTTCTGAAGGCTTTAACTTTTTTCAGAAGAAACTACTCCACGGGCACTTCCTACCAAACGAAACGATAGAGAACGTCGTTGCGAATAATTTGATGGAAACATCAAACAAATTCGTTTACTACAAAAAAGTTTAGAGCAAAGTTTATGTGGCCAAAATGTCGTTCAGCTGAATAAGATTTTTGTTCGCGTGACACTGGCGGGGCTAACTTATTCGTCGATCGAACTTGAGTGAGGATAACAAGGGTATTCTGTCTGGAATTAATAATAAAAAGAATAATAACTATATTGATGAGGGTAATAATAATAATAATAATATTAATGATAATAACAAAGAATAATAATAAAGATAACAATTATTATGATGTTAACGGTAATAACACGAATTGTGGTGGGGTATTAAAGGTATTAAAGGTTTTCCTGAATTTTATTCTGGGTTTGGTTTTTTTGGAGGTTATTACACATTGAGAGGGAGTCTTCTTTAAATTCTATTCCGTTTGAGTTTACAAATAAAGTGTTTTTCCATGTTCAGTCTACAGATATATATATAAATATTATTCTAAACTAAATACAGGCCGGTATGCTGACGGTTTGCGATTGCTGATACTTGTGTTTTTAGTCCAGTTTGTGTAGAGCAAGCCTGAGGTAGTACGAATATGACTGTCATTGGTATAGGTATATTTGTGTTTCCTAAGGGAGGAAACACAAACTTGGCAATGCATCTTGCTCCTGAAGAATCATGTACCAGGACTGATAATAACTGGAGGTGTCTGCAATACAAACCAACGAAAATTGCAATAAATTGAATACCGATATGGATTGTTGTTTTCAATGATGATGAACCGTGTATGGAAGCCTCGTCAGTACTTTGACGCCCTATTTGCTTAACAATGCTGCTACGAGCTGCTCTTACCCTGAAATGTGCGTGTGGGAGGAATGATGCTCTGTGTGAAAAGATGTTTAACTCTTCATACTTCAATTTAAACTATAAATGCATCGATGAATAAAGAAAAAAAAATATATATATACACACGTATATAAGTAATAAAGTGTGTGTATATATATATATATAATTCTCGCACGGTAGTGCGTGGACAAAGTTTTTCCGACTCCAACAAGCACTTCGCCGACGGCTCTTCTATAACTTTTTTCAGAAGAAACTATGCCACACGCGCTTTACATCAAAAGATAGAGGACGTCGTCGCGAATAATTTGATGTAAATATCGAAGAAATTTGTTCAATACAAAAAAGTTTAGACCAAAGTTTATGTGGCCAAAATTTTGTTCAGCTGAGCAAGCTGTCCTTCCGCATAAGATGCTGGGCGGGTCTTATTCGTTGAGAGTTCTCTAACTCCGCTCCGCTCAACGGAGCTATTTTACAATTTTTCTTGTTTGTGTATAAAACAATTACTAAATAATTCTGTACATCTGTCAGGTCACACTTTTGCAAAATTTTATACTCTTTTGTGAAATCGAGGTAAAGCAAGTCAACATAAATTTACAAATACTACGGCCATAAAATTTTTTAGCTTCACATCCAAAGCCAGTGAGACCAAATTTATGAAGCTGCACTCAAATGTAAAAGGTCCGTAGCTGTATATGAACAGAAACATATACTGTATATTAATAATATACATACTGAAACCAGTGCGAAAGAGTAATATTACAAAATTCTCTTAGTAAACCTTAACGTCTCATACCGAGTGGTAACGTGGCGGCTCGCAAAACTTTAATCTTGATTGGCATTGGTCTGAATCTTAAGGAGTTAACGTAAATTTATTTTCTACACTTAAGTTACTGTCAGTATGTTGTTCCTGATTAACATAAAATTGATACGCATGTAATTTACACTCGGTTAATGCAATGACGAAATGGCTTTAATTGAACTATTGAGCTCTTTTTCCTTAGTATGGCGCACCCACTTCTCTTAAATTATTTTTTGAGGAATCAGTTCTCCGAAAAGTATCTGATCACTCATCGAGGTTTGATGAAAATACTGTCATCGCTCGAAGGCACTTGTTCGATGAAAGAATTTCCCACATCTTGATGAAAATTCTTGTCTTAGTGTACATGTTAAAAGCTGCCGCAAAATATTTTTTTTTTTTAACTTTGAATTCTCAACGCCAAATGTTTTATGGAAAAACTATACATGCCTGTCGTACACTTTACATCATACCTAATTTTAGTGTGCAGTGATAACCAGTTTGCGCAGTAATAATTTAAATTTGTACAGTGATAAATTGAAAATCTGTGCAGTGATATATTAGGTTCTACAATGTATCGGATATACGAGGGCCACTCAATATATTTTGCCCCACCTTTTTTTTTTCTTTCCAAGTTTCCTTATAAGTTCCAGAAATTTTGTACACAAGTAGTTACATACCTTTTTTACAAGTTTTTATTTTTCCATATAGTCTCCATCCTTTTCTACGGCTTTCCTCCAACTTGAAACAAGGGCCTTTAATCTTTGCTGGTAAAAGTCCTCTTAACCTCCTCAACAACCTCATCGTCACTCAAACTTTCTTCCACGAATAGCATCCTTCATTAGCCCAGACAAATGGAAGTCAAGGTGCCAGATCCGGGCTGTATGGAGAGTGGGGTAACACAGTCAAGCGCATTTTTGTGATGGCCTCTCTTGTTTGCAAACTGTTGTGTGGTCTTGCGTTATCGTGCAAAAGAAGGACGCCTTCCAGTTTTCTCTCCGGTCGAACTCGCTTTACACGTCTTTGGAGTCTCTGTAGGGTAGCAATATATGCCTCTGAGTTGATTGTTTGTCATTTCTTCATAATGTCCACCAGAATCACCCCTTTCATGTCCCAGAGAGGTGGCCATAATCTTTCCTGCAGAGGGAGCCATTTTGAACTTTTTCTTGCGTGGGGAGTCTGCGCGATGCCACTCCATAGATTGGCGTTTTGTTTCAGGTTCAAAGTGGCGTACCCAAGTCTCATCCCCAGTCACAATTCATGAAAGGAAGTCATCCCCTTCTGTCTCGTATCGAACCAACGACTCAGAAACAATTTCTTTCCTTTGGGCTTTGTGATCTTCAGTCAGTTGGCGAGGAACAAACCGTGAACACACTTTTGAGTATCCCAGTTGCTGAATTATCGTATTCACACTTCCTTCACTAATTCCTAGCTCCAATGATAGCTCCATGTATGTGACTAGAGATGGAACCCGGTTTTTTAACCGGTGATGAATTTTTTTAATCATCACCGAAACCGACGATAAGAACCGGTTTTCACATTTTTTGCGCAAGTCTCCGATCACTTTGATCCATTTTCTATGAAACAAACGTTTCCAAACGTTTAAAAACATAGTAATTACGTTTTGCATCGTTTTGTATCGTTTTTTGTTTGTTTATAAGTGTAAATAATTGATGCTTCAGTCTTGAATGTTATGTGGATGATTGCACATTGATCAGTTAAGATTCTATGATTTAATACTCCATCATGTCAAAGAAATCAAATGCTTGATATCATTTCACTCGTAAGAATAAAGAAGAAGCAGAGTGTATGACATGTCACAAAGTTTTAAAGTGTTGTGGAGGTTCTACTTCAAGTTTATCATCCCACATGAAAAATATTCATGGCATAAACATCGACCAGATTAATCAGCCATTGAAGAAACAAAGAGCAGTGGAAGAGTTTGTGCAAAAAAGTCCATAGAAGAGGAAATTCGAAACTTGCGTGTGTAGATGGACTGAGTTTCCAATCAATTGCTAAAAGTTAATTCATTCAATAAAGCCTAAGAAAGATAAAATACGACAAGCCTCATCCAACTTCCCATAATGGTGTCAGAAAAATGGTGCTTAGTTTTTATGAGAAAAAGAAACATGAATTGGTCAACTACTTCAAGAATCAGGTGAGACATGGAATCCGCTATTCATTAACTATGGACGAGTATACATCTTTGCAAAACCAAAGATATATTAATATTAATGTTCATGATGAAAATCAACATTGGTCTCTTGGTCTCATGAAAATAAATGGTTCTTTCGATAGCACCAAAACTATTGTAATCGTGGAAAAGATTGGAAGACTTTGGCTTGGACCTAGATAAGCATATCGTGGGTTGCACCACCGACGGTGCCTCAGTAATGGTCAAATTTGGAAGAGAAATAGTACCTGATCACCAGCAATGCATTGCACATGCTATACATCTCGCGGTTTCGGATATCTTGTATTCAAAAACTGCTGAAAATTCAGTTGAAGGGGAAAGTGACCCTACCCCTGAAGATGAAGCCATCGAAGAAGATGAACACTGCACATGAGTTAAGCGAAGAGGAGTGTGAAATTTTATGCACTGATACAATTTTTGAGTCGGACATAGATAACGTAATTGTTCTTCCAAAACTTCGAGAAGATTACTTAAAAGTAATAAATAAGGTGAGAAAAATCTGCCGCATATTTCGAAAGTCTCCTTTGAAAAACGAGATATTGCAGGATTTTGCCAAAGGTGAATTTAATGGAAAGGAAATGAAGCTTATCCTTGACTGTAGAACGAGATGGAACAGTCTTTTGGCCATGATAGAAAGATTTTTGAAACTCAAAATTGCATTCCAAAGGCCCTCAGAGTGATACGCTCAAGAGAGACGATTTCAGATGAAGAATGGAATGCTCTAAAGAGCCTCTTTGACACGCTTCGTCCACTGGAAATTGTTTTGAAGGGACTCTGTTCCGAAGATGCAAATTTGCTCAAAGCTGAATCTTCCATGAAGTTCATTTTGGATAAATTTGAAAGCAAAAACAATCCTTTAGCTTTTGAGCTACGTCAGTGTCTCATTGATTGCTACTCATCGAGAAGACAAAAAGAAGCTGTCGCCTTGCTGAGTTTTCTCCACAATCCCAAGGTCTTGAAAAATGAATCGTCAGCACCGTTCCTCTTTCCTTCAAGACAAGCACTTAAGAAGTATGCGGATCATACATTTAAGAGGCTTTTTCCAGAAGCTTGCCAGATTTCAGAAACAGACGACCAAGTCCAATCAATTGCTTCGAAACTCGAAGATTCACAATGCAGCTCAGGTGGTGAAGTAAATGATGACGATCAACTTATGAACGAGTACATGTGTGAGATGAACAAACTGAAAATGAAACCCAAGAAAGATTCTTCTGAGACCTTTGACGTAAACAATGAAGCTACTTTGAATAGAAGGGAAAATTTGGATCGAATGTACGAGGCGTTGCTTACAATAAAAGCCACCAGCGTAGAGTCCGAGAGAGTGTTTTCAGCTGCTGGTTTATTCGTCACAAAGATGCGATCAAGAATGTCAGATCAGACAATTAATGCTCTTTGTTTTTCTCAAGTGTTATTTCGAAAATCAAGTTCGATAATAAACTTTTTAATTCAAATGTTACACATACTTGATTGAATTAATTAAAACCTTATTTCTGTTTAGTGTTTTGATCATTTACCTCCCTAAAAAGCATACAGAATCCCATCGGTGAAAGCCGGTAAAAACCGGCTTTAAGAATACAGCGACGGTGAAAACTGGTTTTACACTTTTCGGTTATTTTCCATCCCTATATGTGACGCACTGATTTGATCGAATGATGCTGTTAGCACGTTGCACAGTGTGAGATGTCACAGCCGATGCCGGGCGACCGCTGCGTGGCTCATCATCGAGGCTGGCTCTCCCTCTCTCCGATGATTTTACACGTTTAGACCAGCGTCCAACTGTGCTTCAATCAACAACAGCATCTCCATAAACGTTTTGTAGACGTTTGTGAATATTTCCAACTGTTTCCTTCTCTGCGGTTAAGGACTCGATAACAGCCCTTTGTTTACGACGCACATCACTGTCAGACGCAATTTTCGAAACTGCGTTAACCATCGGTTTTATACAAGGGCGTTTAAAAGCGGTTTTGTACCAGGTGGGGAGGTTCAAACTGGAAAACTCCGTTTATGTGAAGCGCAGAAAGTTCAAACTTACCGCCCAAAATACATTTCAGCCCCATGGCCTATTATTTAGCTAAGACAAAAGGGTGGGGAAAATTATATTGAGTGCCCCTAGTAGAACCTAATTTATCACTGCACAGACTTTCAATTTATCACTGTACAAATTGAAATTACTACTGCGCAAATTGGTTATCACTACACACTAAAATTAGGTATGATTTACCTTACAGGGCTAAGATTTACCTACAGGGTTAAGACTCGGTTTAGCACCGGGAACCCAATTTTTGCATCGAAAATAGGTTTAACGGATGGAGAATTTGCTTGTAAATCGCTTTTCTTATATAACATTTTTTGCACAAATTCATAATTACTGAGTTATAAAAACAATTTCGAAAAAAAAGAAAATCGGGATGATGCTGTCACTGTTTTCATAGACGTCCCTATGTGACGTAACATCAGCTGACCGCAATTAATCAATCAGCTATTGCAAGACGTATTTCACGCTTGTGCTAAAACGATTCTCATGATGAAGACGGCGGTTGACCAGTTTGAAATCATTTGAAATTCGGTCGTCATGCAGGATGAGTGTCAACAGTGTTCTCTACCTTATTATGCGATTATTCAGCGTTGTTTTAACAACAATGCTGAGGCTATCGACATTTTCAAAAAACACAGTGTATTGTTGTTGGTTAGCCGATCAGCCCACCCTGATCGAGCAAGCTGGAGGCACACAGGTAACCGATCGCCCTCTCCGGCGTGGACCAGAGGTTCAGTGCACTAGTGATGTTGTGTTGTGTTCTATGTTGTGCTAGAGCGGTACAATCTGTCATAATGCGTTCAATTGTTTGTGGTGTGTCCTGGCACAGGTGGCAGGTGTCGTCTGTGGAGTTGTCTAATCTGTGTTTATATGTCTGTAAGTTGGGGTGATGTCCACATCGGAATCGTGCTAAGTTAACTCGATCCGACCTGTCAATGGGTGGCGGCTTCACACGTAGGACCGCATTCGGACCGAGTCGTGTCAGTGCTTTGTGGGTTAGGTGTGTGTGTGTGTGAGTGTGTGTTTTGTACTGTTTGATGTCTGTGGGGCGTGGTATGGAATGGAGTATTTATGTCTCTTTGGTGTTACCTTAATGGTGCGACATGTTGGTGCATGATTGTACATGTAGCGGCAAGGGTCTTGTGGGTTAGTTATCGCTGCTGCCAGGAATTGTGTTCCCTCATGGTTGATTTTGTGGGCGCTACTTTGAGTCTATTGTGTGTGAGCCAGTCTTGTATACTGTTTATGTATGTTTGTGGGTTATTTGTAGCGGTGTCGATGTTGTTGTGGGTGGTTGTTAGAGTGATGTCATCTGCATATGATGATAAGGTAAGCTTGGTGGAATGTCATGCATGTGTATGTTGAACAGTGTTGGCGAGAGAACAGAGCCTTGAGGGACCCCGTTCGGAAAAAGCTTGTTTTTGGATGAGTTGCCCCTAAATGTGACATGTGAGTATCTTCCTGAAAGATAGTTGCTCAGCCACCTTTTGGTGTTATTGTGCACGGTGTATTGTTGAGTGATCCAGTGTGTCCAAAGTGCTCTCATCGGCTTGCATATCGTGGTGAACAGCATTTATGTTATTGTACGCATGAGCGAGTAGAAAAGCGCTCCGAGAAAAGTTCGTATTCGATGTAATTATTCTACATCTGCGTTTCGGGGTACTTGGATGGACCTTGCGCATATCTCACCGAGCCAGAATTTTTTGTTTTGCCACGAATTTTTTAAGAAGTCTTTCAACCAGCGTGATGTTCAACACTATCTAGGCATTTCCTCAGAAACTGCAGTGAACTGTAAGTCATTTTGCTCTGAAGTGTGCGAGAATTGGCTGCTTAATCAAGAACCCATCGGTGGCCCAGGTATCTCGGTCAAGATAGACGAGTCTAAGTACATTGCTCGTTGTTTGTTTCAAGAGCATTTTTTCGACCGAGATACCCGCCCGCATCACTTCCTTATCGAGGCAGCTAAACCGTACACTCCTCCACCTCTCCAGTAAGGTAAGAAAAATAGGCCTACTAGGCTATCGCATAGAAATAGGGTTAGGTTAGGTTAGATTTGGTTAGGTTAGGTTAAGTTAGGATAGGCTTGTTTAGATTAGGTTATATACTAGGGGCACTCAACATATTTTGCCCCACCCTTTTTTCTTAGCTAAATAATAGGCCATGGGGCTGAAATGTCTTTTGGGGCGTAAGTTTGAACTTTCTGCGCTTCACATAACCGGATTTTTCCAGTTTGAACCTCTCCTCCTTGTATAAAACCGCTTTTAAACGCCCTTGTATAAAACCGATGGTTAACGCAGTTTCGAAAATTGCGTCTGACAGTGATGTGCTTTGTAAACAGGGAGCGGTTATCGAGTTCTTAACCGCAGAGAAGGAAACAGTTGGAAATATTCACAAACGTCTACAAAACGTTTACGGAGATGCTGTTATTGATCAAAGCACAGTTGGAAGCTGGTCTAAACGTGTGAGATCATCAGAGAGAGGGAGCGCCAGCCTCGATGATGAGCCACGCAGCGGTCGTCCGGCATCGGCTGTGACATCTCACACTGTGCAATGTGCTAAATGCATCATTCGATCAAATCGGAGCGTCACATACAAGGAGCTATCACTGGAGCTAGGAATTAGTGAAGGAAGTGTGAATACGATAATTTAGCAACTGGGATACTCAAAAGTGTGTTCACGGTTTGTTCCTCGCCAACTGACTGAAGATCACAAAGCCCAAAGAAAAGAAATTGTTTCTGAGTCGTTGGTTCGATACGAGACAGAAGGGGATGACTTCCTTTCATGAATTGTGACTGGGGATGAGACTTGGGTACGCCACTTTGAACCTGAAACAAAACGCCAATCCATGGAGTGGCATCGCGCAGACTCTCCACGCAAGAAAAAGTTCAAAATGGCTCCCTCTGCAGGAAAGATTATGGCCACCTCTCTGGGACATGAAAGTGGTGATTCTGGTGGACATTATGAAGAAATGACAAACAATCAACTCAGAGGCATATATTGCTACCATACAGAGACTCCAGAGACGTGTAAAGCGAGTTCGACCGGAGAGAAAACTGGAAGGCGTCCTTCTTTTGCACGATAACGCAAGACCACACAACAGTTTGCAAACAAGAGAGGCCATCACAAAAATGCGCTTGACTGTGTTGCCCCACCCTCCATACAGTCCGGATGTGGCACCTTCAGACTTCCATTTGTTTGGGCCAATGAAGGATGCTATTCGTGGAAGAAAGTTTGAGAGTGACGATGAGGTTATTGAGGAGGTTAAGAGGGGGTTCCAACGGAACCCAGCGGACTTTTACCAGCAAGGAATAAAGGCCCTTGTTTTGAGGTGGAGGAAAGCCGTAGAAAAAGATGGAGACTATATGGAAAAATAAAAACTTGTAAAAAAGGTATGTAACTACTTGTGTATAAAATTTCTGGAACTTATAAGGAAACTTGGAATGAGAAAAAAAGGTGCGGCAAAATATATTGAGGGGTCCTCGCGTGTATATATATATATATATATATATATATATATATATATATATATATATATATATATATATATATATATATAGATATAAGATGAAACTCTTAAATAATTCATTTATTACACATTTGCACAAGAGGCGCAAGAAATGAAGGTCACATTTGCATGAAACACAGTGAAATACATCAGAAAAACCTATTTTCATGCAAAAATTGGGTTCCCGGTGCCAAAACGAATCTTTACCCATTACAGTTTACAACAACGCCTAATTCAAACCCAGCTTATACATGCCTACAATATGGTATCGTATATGGTACCTTTATTTCATAATAATTAAATACAAATTACTAATTTATTGTATTAAATAACTACAAAATTGCCTCGGGATTGGCGACAAAGCCTATTGAGAATGAAAAAAATTGCCATACGTAGAACTCAATATGTAGGCATTAGGCCTACATAACAACAAGAAAAACGTATTTTTTCGTATCAAAATTTTTCATTGCTGAGTCATGAAAATTACTTGAGAAGAAATATGAAAATATGAAGATTAGACGTCTGGAGACTGCAAAGTAAACGAATTTAAGACAAAGATTTATGTTACTTCAGCCAGAGCTGCCTAGTGACGAGCATTGCTGTAGGCAAGGAAGCCGTGTTTAATCTTCCTACAAGTTCTGAGTGAAAAACTAATAAAATAAACTAATAACACAAAAGGATAGACCTATTCCTTCAGGTATTTAGGCATTGTGAATTGCCTGTATTAATTAAACTGAATAAACTCCTTGCGTAACCCTATCGCAACCCTATCGCCTACATCGAAAGAGAAGCGCGATAGGCAGCCGCACTCCCTACAACCAGAAGCGAGATACAACGAAATAATAAGGTATGGTAGTTTCCTTTGTCACCATTACGCAGCGGTAAATACCGAAGTCAGATAAATTCATCATTAACCAAAAAAAAAAACTACTTAACAAGGTCTTTTGAAGACCTCCACAAACACACAATTTTTTAACAAAAAGACGTAGGGTGCTTGCCGTTGACTCAGCATCAAGATCTGGCGGAAATTTTCACCGGATAGCCAAGTTGGTAGCAATCAACCCATAACCCTATACAGTTTTTTCATATGTGTTTGTGTTATTCTTGTCCTGTTCTTTTTAAAGTTTACTTAACACCCTCACCTTCGTGCAGGTAGCAAAATATCCCCGTCTACGGGCGGCGGAATATTTTTGGTAGTTCCTGCGGAAGGCTGTTATTACCCTTCGGGCAATACATAGTTACTGTAGAGTCAAAAAAACATAATATTTTTTTATCTATTTTTTAAACGAAAATATCACGACTTAACCTAACCAATGGTCAAGTTTAAATTTTAAAGTTTATTTTTTTACTGTACAATAACAAAATAATAATAATAATAAAAAAATATATATATATATATAATTAAAATTAACCCACTGGTTAGGTTAATTGAATACCTGGTTAGGTTAATTGAATGCCCGGTTAAATTAACTGTACGGCCTTGACGATTGGTTACGTTAAGTTGTGATATTTTCGTTAGTTTTAACGAAAATATCACGACTTAACCTAACCAATCGTAAAGGGAAGACAGTTGACCTAACTGGGCATTCAATTAACTTAACCGAGCATTCAATAATTTTCCCGTAGATTTCGATTAATTTGAAGCAACTTTTACCTAATAATTTTTTCTCTCAAGGAGCCGTTTCCGTGTTTTAGGGTGGAACAGACACACAGACAGACAGATAGACAGGCAGCATATATATAGATTTTTAAAAATTCAGATTTTTGTCTAATTAAAAAAAAAAATTATAATTTTGTTTGCTAAATCGTAAATGCATAGAGTGAAAAGCACGCGCTAGAGCTCCGTCCATTTTATGATGTGTCTATGATATCACTATCTTTCAACCAATCCGAAATACAGAGGGACGGACGGACAGGATTCCCTTTTCATAGTATACTCGTAAGATTATTATGCGCACAAAAAAGGTTTTCTTTTTATATTACGCATTTTTCAGACGCGTATAATCATTTTGGTTTGAATTTCACTTTTAATTCCAACTGAGCACGAGTGTGGTTTTTGACTTTGTGGAAATGTAACCGCAAGATTAAGTCATTAAAAGCCTTTTCATGAGAGAAAGATATGGAAATTCCCTGAAGAAAGTTTGCCATGAATTTTCATCCTAAATTTGAAATAATTTCTCTCTACCACTTTCTTATACTCTTTTAAAGTTGTAGGCCTATTTCATTTTATAAAAAAAAAATCCTTTTAGTCTATAAATTCATCTGATATTTAAAATAATTCTGATAAAAATAAATAAGTCTGATAATAAAGTAAAATAGAATCAATATATTAAAAGAGTAAAATGGAGAAACCTTTAATGTTCACGATAAATGAAAGAATCCTGAACTAAAGACATCAATGAGCACTCTAAAGAAGTATTTAAAATAATGTTAAATGTTAAATGTTACTTTTCCTAAACTCGTTTTTCGTTAATGTTAATACGATTGAGGTAAAATTGAAAATCGATTAATCGCTACGAAGAAGCTTTATAGCTCTCCTCTAGAACTTTAGCTGGAACCCTTTCAGTTTTATCTTCCTCTTCCTCAACTTTGTCTGTCTTTTTGCAGTCATCAATATGTCCAATAAAAAACTGTTCAAGTTATCTTTTACTTCATATCATATAGACAGAAATTTTACTCAACTCCAAAACTTTACAAAGATATTTCAAAATTTGTAGAGAAGTTATATATATATATATATATATATATGTTAAACACAGACCGTGCATGGAACAAGGAACTCTTCTGGGAAAATTAAATCCACTATAGTCCGAATAAGTAATGGTAAATGACAAATACCATAGTTTTTTTCCTTTTTCATGATTTTAGCCCGACGTGGGCAACGGGTCTCTCGCAAAGAGATCCCATAATATAGCTTCCCTCACCAGCTATCTGCAAAGCAGACAGGATCCAGCTTTGGGACGTGGATCTAGGGTTTAAAGCAAACCTAGATCCCTACACTCAGAACCTCTATATAAGTAAAAGACTCGTTGCATTCACGTCGTGTTGAATAAATCAAAGAAAAAGGTGGATTTAATTTTCCCAGAAGAGTTCCTTGTTCCATGCACGGTCTGTGTTTAACATATAATGTTCTCAGGGAACCATTCTGATTTGTGTATACTAAACGGACGTGTTTCGTGCCTTGAAAAGTGGACGCTCAATGTCCCGGTTGAGGTTTAAGTTTTGGTTTTTTTTGGCTAAAAATACAATAGTTACCCCTTTTTTTCTTTGATTTATTCAACACGACGTGAATGCAACGAGTCTTTTACTTATATAGAGGTTCTGAGTGTAGGGATCTAGGTTTGCTTTAAACCCTAGATCCACGTCCCAAAGCTGGATCCTGTCTGCTTTGCAGATAGCTGGTGAGGGAAGCTATATTTATGGGATCTCTTTGCGAGAGACCCGTTGCCCACGTCGGGCTAAAATCATGAAAAAGGAAAAAAACTATGGTATTTGTCATTTACCATTACTTATTCGGACTATAGTGGATTTAATTTTCCCAGAAGAGTTCCTTGTTCCATGCACGGTCTGTGTTTAACATATAATGTTCTCAGGGAACCATTCTGAGTTTGTGTATATATATATATATATATATATATATATATATATATGCATATCTTCAATTCTAGGAAAAAGTTATTGTATACTTTTCGGGGAAGTTAACTGTCTTTAAAAATCTTCTGCTAGTTTTGCTGTTCTTCAGACTTGAAGGTGAGTCGTCATACACTTTATTAAATTTTGTTTTTAAATGAACAGAAAACTGAATTAAACAAGGATTTAATAAGCTTTTTTTTTTTTTAGGGGGTCGGATTTTGATACTTATCTTAATTTTTCGAATCACTCCTGTCAAAATTTTCTTTCGCAAAATCTCTCTCTCTCTCTCTCTCTCTCTCTCTCTCTCTCTCTCTCTCTCTCTCTCCGAAAAAGAAATTGTAATACAAAAATTCTTTCAAAGTAAATTGTAAAATCTCCATTTTGAGCGTTCGTCAATTCTCTCATTTTTCCCTTATGTAAATACAGAAAAATTACCAAATGATTTTTCTCAAAATTTTTCAGACAATTTATAAGCAAAATTTATATAAAAAACTTTACGAGTCGTTGCTTTACATTTATTTTTTTAAAAAGTAAAAAATACGAGTATATCTTTATATATATATATATATATATATATATATATATATATATATATATATATCCGTATATTTGGGGAACAGCTTTTCCTTTAAACGTGTTTGGTTGAATAATCGACCGTAGTTTTTATTTATTATTTATATTAGTTTCTCAATTTTTCGTATGACATTTTTCAATAATGTTGGTGAATTATAAATAATATTTCCAAAATTTTCCGACGTTTCGCTCTCTCCTCGAGCATCTTCAGGGAATTCGTTTGGATCCATCTTCGTAGGTGTTCTGCGTAGAATGAAAATTTCAATCAACGATCAAAAAAGTTGGAATAGTCGGGGTAAAGGTGAAATAATGACACACCTTTGGTAGTGGTAGAAATAAGTTTGAAAATGAAATAGAGTAGGAGTTTAAAGATTCCAGGTTGGCTGGAGATCTCTGTCGTCAGTATTTCTTATTGTTTATTATCGTGCGTGTGGGCACTGTGAGTTCACATTGGTTTTAAACATATATTGGTATTGGTTGTTGTTCAATTTGTTTTTTGCTGCTTCTAAATTGAATCTTCATGGTCCTTTGCATGTCGTCGTCGAATTGAATTTTTTCTAATAACTTTGGAGGAATTTCCTCTTTTATCTTCTCCCATATTTTAACAGCCTGATTATGTAGGACTACATTAATTGGGTTCTAAATTTGCATTTGCGTGTAATGCACTTGTTTTTCCCTGTCTCTACGGGATTTATCTGTTATGTATAAGTACCTTTGTTTTGTATTCTTTGCATTTTTCGTAGCTGGTTGTTGGTTGCCAGATGTAGTGGGACGGTTAGGTACAAAATACTGATCGGACTAATGCTAGGTAGAGCTTTCTTTTGTTAGCTTTATTTAGGTCTCTGAATCTGTATAATTTCTGCATGCAATTTCTTGTCAGGGCGTTCTCTTTTATAGCTCATTTTCGGGGGTTTTCCCGCAGTTTCGCGTACGTGCACTGACGGGATGGGTCAGTTTCGTACGCGTAACTTGAGGATTCGTTCTTGCCCGGTTCGCTGATTGTTTACTTTCGGGGAAGTCTCTTTTATTTTAATGCTTCGATGATATGAAGTCTTTTCTCATCTCTTATTTGTGTTACCACGTTTGTTGTTTCCATTATCTGTTGTCTGGTTAGGTTTATTTTGTGTATGTTCCACGTGTGATCTTTCGGACTTCCTTCTTGTAAGTGCATTGTTAGTCTTCTTGACAGTGTTGTTATGGTTGAGCCCATGTATCTCACGTTTCCTCGAAGTTTGCAACCTTCGTTCGGGCATTGCAAACAACTTAATGAAATCATCACCAAATATATACCAGCAAGACACATGCTCAAATCTACAGATGAATGTCTACAAGTGCTCAGAGGAACCCGACCACAAGGCATTATGGCATCGTTGGATGTAGAAAGTTTATTTACAAACGTCCCAGTAGAGGCAACAACCAAGATATACACAACAAACTAACATTCTAGTTAATCACTACGCAAAGATAAGTCACTTAAACAGAGACAACAACTAGAAACACGCAAACAGACAAACAGCCAGACACAAGAAAACCTACAGACTCGACACGATCATTACACCCTTCAATACAGACCAGACCACCAAGATCATCAAAAACATTAAGAATTCGAAAGCTACTGGACCAGACAACATATCTAACATACACCTTAAACACTTGGGCCCACAGGGAATACTAGCTCTCACAAATATCAGCACATATTCATACCAACACTGTATTATTCCTGACATATGGAAACAAGGTAAAATTATTACATTACTGAAACCAAACAAAAATCCAACAGAACCAGCTTCCTACAGACCCATTACTTTACTATGCACACCTTCAAAAGTAACAGAAAGAATAATCTTACAAATCACCAACCCACACATACCACTATCGCCTACTCAACATGGATTCAGACCTCACCACTCAACCACGACATTACTCACTAACCTCACACAGCACATCATGGATGGCATCAACTCCAGACGACCAGCTCAACGTACATTATTAGCAACAATAGACATTAGTAAAGCATTTGATGCTATCCCACGCTTCCTTCTCATAAACAAAATACTCAACACAAACATGCACAATAACACCAAAAGGTGGCTGAGCAACTATCTTTCAGGAAGATATTCACATGTCACATTTAATGGCAAGTCATCCAAAAACAAGCTTTTTCCGAACGGGGTCCCTCAAGGCTCTGTTCTCTCACCAACACTCTTCAACTTATACATGCATGACATTCCAACACCCATAGATAACAAACTTACCTTATCATCATATGCAGATGATATCACTCTAACATCAACCCACAACAACATCGACACCGCTACAAATAACCTACAAACATACATAAACAGTATACAAGACTGGTTCACACACAATAGACTCAAAGTAGCGCCCACAAAATCAACCATCACCTTGCTTACAAGCAACACAAAAGAACACCAGGTAACTCCACAGATTACACTAAACAACAACAACATTCCCCACACTCACAGGACCAAAATACTTGGGGTCACATACAACACATCATTATCTTTTGCAAACCACATTCAGGACATTATAAACAAATGTACGTCAAGACTTAACACGCTTACGGTACTAACAGGCACAAACTTTGGACACCAGCAGGAAACAACATCACTCATATACAAACAATATATTCGCTCAGTTATGGATTATGCTAGCCCATGCTGGGCACCCATTATCTCAAACACACGCATAAACACCTTACAGGCAATACAAAACAACGCACTTCGTATCATTACAGGATGCACTCAAACAACACCAATAGAACACCTGCACACAGAAACAAAAATACTGAAAGTTAGAGAACATTGAGACATGAGGGGAACACAATTCATGGCAGCAGCGACAACTAACCCACAACACCGTTGCCACTACATGTACCATCATGCACCGACACCTCGCACCATTAAGGTAACACCAGAGAGACATTATAACCAAATACTCCATTCCATACGACGCCCCACAGACATCACACAGTACAGAAAACACATACACACACACCTATCCCACAAAGCACTGATACGACTCGATCCGAATGCGGTCCTAGGTGCGAAGCCGCCACCCATTAACAGGTCAGAGATCAGCCTGAGTAGATCGAATCGAGTTAACTTAGCACGATTCCGATGTGGACATCACCCCAACTTACAGACATATAAACACAGACTAGACAACTCCACAGACGACACCTGCCACCTGTGCCAGGACGCACCACAAACAACTAAACGCATTATGACAGACTGTATCACTCTAGCACAACATAGAACACAACACAACATCACTAGTGCGCTGAACCTCTGGTCCACTCCGGAGAGGGCGATCGGTTACCTGCGTGCCACCGGCTTACTCGATCAGGGTGGGATGATCGGCTAAACAACAACAACCAAGATTATAATCGAGAACGTTTACAACCACCCGACCATGCGACCACCGACCACTCCCAAAGAAATAATGAAAAAACTGCTGAAGATCCGCAAAACGGAAGCGGCTTTCCGATGCAAAGACGGAACGCTATACCAACAAGTAGATGGAATGTCGATGGGAAACCCCTTGGGCCCCACCTACGTTAACTACTACATGTGCCATGTGGAAAACAAAGTGCTCCGAGAAAAAAGACAAGACACTCTATACTGCCGATACGTGGATGACATATTCGTTACCACCGATAATGAAACAGAACTTCTAGAACTAAAAGCAGCATTGGAAGAAGAATCAGGCTTAAATTCACTTATGAGTTAAGCATCAACAGGAAAATCCCACTTCTCGACGTGAAAATACACGACGACGGCGATTGCTACACGACCAGCATATACAAAAAACCTACGGACAGAGGAAAATGCTTAAATGCAAATGACGAGTTCCCAACTAAATATAAACTCGGTGTAATAAAAGTACTTCTACATAGAGCTTATAAAATCTCATCTAATTGGACGATCTTCCACCAAGAGATTGAACGCTTAAAGCAACTACTAATTAACAAACACCGAAACACAACGAGAAATTTAAAATTTTTTGTAAATAAAAAGGGAGGCAAATACAGCGGAAAGCAATCAGACAAGAAAGGAGGAGACGCCAAATGGCACTGATCTTTTTACCAAAACCAAATGTCGCCTGCATATAAAACTGATGAAAGAGTAATAAGGAAAATAGTAAAGGAAAACGTCAAATGTAGAAATCAGAATAAAATATTGATTGCCATCTACTACCGAAATATGAAGACTAAAAACTAATTCATGAAAAATAACATTACTCAAAAAACCGAAAATCTACAAAAATCCCACGCAGTTTATGAATTTCAATGCCCGAACGAAGGTTGCAAACTTCGCGGAAACGTGAGATACGTGGGCTCAACCATAACAACACTGTCAAGAAGGCTAACAATGCACTTACAAGAAGGAAGTCCGAAAGATCACACGTGGAACATACATAAAATAAACCTAACCAGACAACAGATAGTGGAAACAACAAACGTGGTAACGCAAATAAGAAATGAGAAAAGACTTCATATCATCGAAGCATTAATAATAAAAGAGACTTCCCCGAAAATAAACAATCAGCGAACCGGGCAAGAACGAATCCTCAAGTTATACGTACGAAACTGACCAATCCCGTCAGTACACGTACGGAAAACCTCCTAAAAAGAGCTATAAAAGAGAGCGCCCTGACAAAAAATTGTCATTCTATGCAGAACACCTACGAAGATGGCTCCAAACGAATTCCCTGAAGATGCTCGAGGAGAGAGCGAAACGTCGGAAAATTTTGGAAATATTTTTTATAATTTACCAACATTATTGAAAAGTGTCATACGGAAAATTGAGAAAACTAATAACAAATTAATAAATAAAAACTACGGTCGATTGTTCAACCAAACATATATATATATATATATATATATATATATATATATATATATATATATATATATATGTGTGTGTGTGTGTGTGTGTGTGTGTGTGATGGATTTATAATTAGATACGTTTAGGTACTTGAAGTGCATTTAATACTATGATAACTCGTAGGAATTTTGATTATCGAATTTTTTTTCATTATTTCTTTGCAAAAAGTGTGTTTCGGATGAAATCGAAAGTACTCGGAAAAATCTTTTTTTTTTGCTGAATTCTATATATATATATATATATATATAGAAAGAAAGAATTTTGACAGTTGTTTTTAAGGAATCAGTTCCCTGAAAAGTATTTGATCAAGCAGTTACTATGAGTGTATTTATTTATTTATTTTTCAATTCCTTATTGCTACATATATATGTATTTTATCGTCAGCCTCTCTCTCTCTCTCTCTCTCTCTCTCTCTCTCTCTCTCTCTCTCTGTCACTGGTGTTATGTATGGTCCCGTTTTTTCCGTTAGTTTTCTTTATAGTTTTCGCTGTTTATTTTGGGTTCCTTTCCCAAATGAAATAAATGGAACCATTACAAAGCTTAAATGGGAGCGAATCGCGCTATATGAAAGAGACGAAATGAGAGGAACTGCTTTGGAAATGCATTCAAAAGAATTCCTTCAACGAGGAATCCTTCACGACCATCTGTAAACAAAACACTCTAATAATGTAAACACCTTTCGGCTTTATATTCGACAAAATACTTTTCCACTATACGAACTCCCTATACTGTGCTGTAACAAGAGAACAAAGCAATGAAATGGTTTAAAACTATTTACCATTGTCTTCGGGCGCACGCATGCGCGCGTGCACACACACACGTTTTATATATATATATATATATATATATATATATACTTTTGGTTTGGGTAGCTTCCGCCCGAATTGTTCATTCTGACGAAGATCAAGCTTTTCACTCCACCTTAGACCTACAGTTTCACGTGGAATCCGAACCACGCCCCATCAGCAGCCAAGCGTCTTAACCACTAGGCCACCTAGGGTACCCATTTATCTACCAACCACTTTCTTTATTGTGTGGAAAGATGAACAGCTGGGTTTTGCTGCGCGCCGGCTGCCGTCGGGTCTCCAACCCGGGGCCGATGGATTCGTAGTCAGCGACGCTAACCACTACACCACCGAGTATATATATTATAGGTATTTGTATGTTATTTTCGAGATTTTACAAGTAAGGGTGCCAACCCCGTTACGTGAAATGTACGGAGGTGTTTTTATTTGCTTCGGAGAATTCTATTTAGGACATCAAAAGTACTTTCCTCCACTTTTGTGGAACTTAAAAATGCGTTATTTACTCGTTCTTCCTCCCCTCCTTGAATGTGGATTGTATGTGGATTTAGATTTTGAATATGGATTTGCTGCCTTTCGATCGGTTTAGTTCTGGATTTAAATTAAGAATGACTACGGAGTGTGCAGGCAGATCGATCAAAGCCGAAAATAATTCAGAATCGATATCAGATACGATGATTTGATCGCGGATTCACCATTTGGGTGATAGTCCTTTTGTTCTTTTTCCAACCTCCTTCTTTGCCATTTGGTTTCCTTCCTTGGTGTAGCTCCTCGACGTTCATATGAAGGCTTAACTACTCTATACAGAAAAGTAAAATATTTTAAAGGTTTGAGGTCGTTAAAGACAATTTCTCTTCAACAACGAGCCAGTGGAATCTCGACAATTTCCGAACGGCGTTTTTTTTTGGGCGAAGTGGGGGGGGGGGGAGTGATACAAGTAGGAAACCAAAAAATTATTACGAGGCTTATTCTAAGGATTTGTGAGGTTCCTTTGATCGTTTTGTACGGTTTCTATGAGGGTTGAATGAGGATTCGATGAGTTCTCTACAAGGAATTTCTCAAGATGGGGTTTCTCTAAGAAGTGAATATTGACTCTGATTGAAATTAAGGACGTACTCAAACAAAATTAAATTCATATTGAACAAAAATCATTTCAATGAGATTATTTTCACAATTCGCGCAATTTTCAAGAAGTGTTGATCAATTTGGAAGTTGACGTATTTATAAAAATTCCCCCCAAAAATAAAATGTAGGAATAGAAACGAAAACATGATAATAATAATCATAAAAACCAAAGGATAATATATTTCTTTCGTATTTACGTTTTATATATATAAATCATGTTAATTTGAAATAGAGTTTAACCTTTTAAATTCTTTCTCAAACCAGTGCGTCCATATACATATATATATATATATGTGTGTGTGTGTGTGTGTGTGTGTGTGTGTGTGTGTGTGTAACCGAACTTGCGTGAACGGAAGTTAGTCCTGATGGCTCAATTTAAAACGAGTGTCGTAATCTTCTATTATTTAGTCGTCCATCCGCCCTTTCGTTGCCGCTGCTCAGACACGACAAATACCGAAAAATAATGAGTCCGATTTGGCTTCAAATAACGGAATAGCACATGAGCATTTAACGAAACCGAATACACGGAAATGGAAAATTGATGAATGAATGATCATCAAAAGAATGAAAATGGGATATTAACGTTATTCATTCATTGTGTAGTTACCTTCTGACATTCTTTTTCTCTCCTAAAATATAATCGTGTTACGTATTTTACTTTCATTTGGGAGGTTTTTTACCTCCAACTGAAGATTCTTTCCTGTCCGCAAATAAGACTTTTAATCTTTTGCATTTTTATAATTTGAATGTCACAGAAACTGAGAGAAAATTAATAAAATGTCTTCCATCTTGCTTTTAATACGTTTCAAAAGTTTCAGAATTTCGTCAAATGTAAATAAAGAACATATTATGTACAGGGCGTGCCAAAAGTAAGGAAACAGGCATAAATCCTAATAAAAATTTTATTGAAAAGAAGTAAAATTAGAAAGTGGTATGCGAAAGGAACACGTGTTTTTGAAATGGTTTTGCAATAAATCTTTTCACAAAAACTACTCGGAGGTAGTTTCCACCGTTCAAGTCTGCACAGCTACAGATTTAGTGTTACTGATAGTCAAACTCGTTGGCATAATTCCATTGACAAACTTCGCTTTGAGGCAACGATAGAATCTTTAAGTGCTAGAAGAGGCCGAGGTTTTGTCGCATACCACGCTGACTAATAAATCGGTCACCGCCGGCGGATACACCGACCAAAAAAACCTTCCGTTCAAAAAGTTATGAACGCCGTGCTATTAATGAACCGTAGTCCCATCTTGCAAATGGGGGATTTCCTCTAAATTTATACCGGGAATGACTTCTTCATTCAGCCTTTAAGATAGCTGTCTGTAGTGACGGTGTCGCGAAAGAAGAACAGTCTGATTATGTCCCCGGACAAATTCCAGCCCATACACGAGGAATTCAGCTACTGCATAATCACGATATGTGAACTCTCAATAGCATTATATCATAAATGCAGAAATGCAGCTTGATACGCCCATTTAATCTGAACATGGCTTCCTCGGTCCAAACAGTTCAATCAAACTAAGAAGGAGTGCCAGCTTCTGTAGCAACTTCAGCTACCTTCTGGTAAACGGTGAACCACCTTTCAACTTGAATTCTTTCAGACGTAGACAGCCGTCAGCTTTCAGACATGATGTACTTAGGTCTAGCCTATAGGAAGTGTATCTCGAATTAAATCGTATAAATCGCCTCCTGAATGTCGTGTCTTGTATAACAGGTACAATCGGGACACAAAGCTATGGTCCGTCAAACGTGTTTGCTTACTTTGACTCACCATGTACAGTATATATATATATATATATATATATATATATATATATATATATATATATATGTGTGTGTGTGTGTGTGTGTGTGTATAGGTTTTTTTCTGCCGGGACACACCGGTACGGCGTACCGGTACCTATTAATGAAATGACAGGATTTAAAAATGTCACTTTTTACAAAATAGATAACAGCACTTATCCACCCATAAATCCTGGAAAGTTTTATCAAAGATTGAAGCAATCTATCGAAAATAGTTTACCATGTGATGACGCAGATTTACCACAATGGGCCAAGGTGTTACACCCTCAATATTACCCAGACGATGTCCAACAACATTTAATTTACGGTGAACTGAAATTTAAAATTTGGGCAGAAGATTTACATAGGTTGAATGAAAGACGAATACTCGTACTTAGAGGATTCCGCGAATATCTGCAAGAAAAGAAAGTGCCTACCACAATGTTGCCCCTTCGAAACATATTGGGTTTAGTACCTATTTCTACAAGTGAGTGTGAGAGAGGATTCATCCAAATGAATTTAATAATTACCCCGACTAGGTCTTCACTGTTGACATCTACTACATCCGCCATAATGTTTATCAGAATGGTTGACCTTTTGATCCGACAAAGTACGTCAAATTGTATCTATTCGAAGGTCGGCATTTGGCAACAGACAGCAAAAGCAGGACACGAAAACGTGATGATAGCAACGCTGATGAGAAAACGACTTATGGGCCTATGTGGGGAGTTTATTGTGAAGTAAAATCAGCAGTAAACAAATATTAACTAATAAATGATACTATTAAAGAAATTAAACAATTTTTGTTACTATTCTATCGTTTATTCGTTACGTGACAAATGTCCAAACATCAAAAGAGGGACTCTCTCTCTCTCTCTCTCTCTCTCTCTCTCTCTCTCTCTCTCTCTCCGATTGGTGTGGTCAGGGGTGGGATGAAGTAACTATTGGAAAAGAGAGTAAAAAATAGGAGAATGCCGGTACCTTTTTTTTCAAGAAAAAAATTTATATATATATATATATATATATATATATATACACACACATTAACCCATTCCTTTCAGGACCATAAATAATATTTATAAAACTAAACTTCCTTCCTATACATGAAAAGCCTCTCGCATTAAATACAACGTATGTTATGTCTTTTCTTCTTTCGCCATTTTGAGGTAACAAAGAATTTTCTCTCTATGAATGTGGCTCATCTCTGGCAGGCAAGAGTCAAGGCGTTATTAAGAAAGTTCCTCGTTTAAAATTAGTTTGTGTTCTTATAACGGCTCTCTAAAGGAACGAAGATGGCCCAAATGGTCATGGAATCACCTCGTTCCTAGATGATACACAAGCATACTAATCGTCACTGCTCTAAACTTGAGCCATTTCAGGAAACTTAAAAGTATATGCATGGCCAAATATTTCGTGGAGAAAGTGTATATAGAGAGATTAAGAAAACTAAAAATGGTCTTATTTACATGTAGTATATATATATATATATATATATATATATATATATATATATATATATATTATATAATTCCAAACTAGGACTGGGTTATAATGAGTATATAATATATGCGTTTACTTCCTTGTTATACATAATAAAAAGTTTTTTATAAACATTGTATATTAATATATACTGTATACTGTAGAATGCAGAGTGAGTCAAAAGTCTCCATACATAGGCAAAAAATGGTCACTTTATTATGCAATCATTTGTAAGTCACAAAATATGCTCTATGTGAGCACCATTACACTGAATGCACATACGGATGCATTCCCCCCAGTCATGGCAAACGCGCGTTAACACGTCTGGACCTCTGGTGTTATGCGTGCACACGCATCACGAATGCGTTCCTTGCCTATGTATGGAGACTTTTGACTCACCCTGTATATACTAATAATTTGAAAAATAACAGTCTTAAAAATGTATTGGGTTGGTTCCTGATCTGTTTTGACGACTGTCTTTGATAAAATTTAGTTCACCTGTTTGCAAGAGAAAAAATAGCAAGATCATTACATTTAATTAAATGTCCTTGTCTTGATTTCTGCAGAATCTTTAGCAGTACATTAAGAAATACACTTGCGAGTGTTTAATTTCCCAATATTCAGGTAAAGGTTCACCGTCTGCTCTAATTTACTTTATCCATTTTGACAAATGAAATTATACGAATCATTTCAAATATACTTTTTTAAACTTTAGTGAGTTCTACTTTTTTATACTATAAATAATTAATTAATCAGTACGTGATTCTTTTACAAGTTTATTGATAACACCTCGATGCTGTAGTGGTTAGCGTCGCTGACTAAGAATTCATCGGCCCCGGGATCGGGACCCGGTGACGGCAGGCGGCGCGTGCTGTTCATCCTTCTATAGTCTATACAATAAAAAAAAATTGGTTGGTAGATAAATGTGTACCATGGGTAGCCTTGTGGTTAAGACGCTGGGCTGGTGGTGGAGCGTGGTTCAGATTCCACGTTAAACTGTAGGTCTAAAGTGGAGTGACACGCTTGACCTTCGTCAGAATGAATAATTCGGCCGGAAGCAAAGGTAACCAAGGTAACATGTCATAGCTGATCTTTGCAACGCTGGGAGGCACGGATCAATGAAAGAAAGCCACCCCCAGCCATCTTTAGTTAGCTTTATCAGGCTAACTAACGAAAATATAACTACCTAACCTAACCAATCGTCAGGGGCGTACAGTTGACCTAACGATTGGTTAGGTTAGGTCGTGATATTTTCCTTAGTAGCTTTATAAAGCTAACTAAAGAAGGCTGGGGTTGGCTTTCTTTCATTGATCCGGAAGCACGTCGTGGCCAATGTCGTAACATCGCTTCCCTTCGATCAGCGAAGTTAAGCGACATTAGGTCTGGAGAGTAATTGGATGGGAGGCACTCCTCCGCGTCTAGATTACGTGGCGACCCGTGGTTCGGATCTTACGTAAAGCTGTCGGTCCTTTCCATCAGTGCGAAGGAGGTTAAACAACCCCCATCATTATTTTTTTTGCAGCACCTGGTAAACCCATGCCGCCATACTTAGTTTATTTTATCATCATGGCCGTTAATGTGAAAAAAAAAAAGAGATCCACAATCCTTCTCTCTTTACCTCTTTACGTGCCCAACTGCTATATAAGAATGGAATTAGGGAATAATGTGGCAGAACCAGAAGATAAATTTCTGCTCTTATCTCAAAATAGGATATTTTACTTACTTTATGGCTATCACCCTCGTAAATGTTTTTTCTTATTTAAAAATAAAAGCAAAGACTATATACGAACTGTTTCTAATATTTACTTTACCCTCTTCTGATTTCTTGTTACAACGGTATATTTGGTAGTTATTTCTCTGTTTAATGACCATCTAAAATTTACTATTATTTATGAAATTGCCTCTACGAGAATCGTATTTCAAGTGTTGGGAAAGCTGATGGGTGAGGAAGAATTTCGGAAAAGGGGTTTAATAGTGCGCGTAATTACAATGTTCATTAATACGAACATTCACATGGAATTTCATGAACCCGATGAACAGGTTTTCATAAAAAAAAAAAAAGCCACCAAATAAACACTGTTTAGATTCGTGGTGGCAAAACACTTATATTAATTGGCGGAATATACTATACAATATTGGAATGTTGTTTACACATGTATAAATGCTTATCATCGCGCGCGCGCGCGTGCGTGTGTGTGTGCGTGTGTGTGTGTGTGTGTGTGCGCACGCGCGGAAAATGAGTGTATTGTAATTCACCGACGTTACTTAGTTTATATTTGCGTGTATTTGCTTACAGCATATAGCATCTATACTATAGTTTTAACTGAAATGAACTAAGAATATATGTTTTACACAAATTAGGTCGATCTGGAATAAGAGTGAATTCGACTTACATTCTATTTAATTCTAGTTCTGGTTTTTCCCAACAAAATGGTGTCTGGTCGAATTCGATGTTATTCTATTTCGATTTTATTCCAGTGAATTCGATCTTGTTCCTAAATTCACCTAACTTTACTTGACCGAACTAACGTAAACTAACTTATCCTAAGTAGGCTAACCCGATATTAAATTGTGTTTCTATATTGAATTCCAGGAAGTCTGGCCAATTCACTTTATTCGATTGGACCTATTTCAGCGTTCACACACACACACACACACACACACACATATATATTAATATATATATATATATATATATATATATAAGTGGTTTGAAGATTGTTTTCGTCGTGCTTATTCTGGCTCGGTCTCAAAACGAAATATCCGGAGTGCCATGCTTTTGCTTTTCTTTTTTGGGTGTGGAAGAGATCTGACAACCAAACTGCGAGCAAAAGAGTGGATGAAAGACAGCCTCTGAAGCCTCCTTCCGCCTCCCATTATCATTTAGATAATCTTAATGGCGCTGAATTTGGAGGAAATTTTCCTTCATGCTCCCTCTCCGCTCTTTTATTAACACGATAAGAGTAATTTGAATTCTTCCAAGTTACTCCAACTTGCTCCAGCAACGTATTTCGACTTACTCCCACTTAATGCTCAAAAAAAAATTTTCTCTTTCCTTTTTCCATGTTACTCCAAGGTATCCGAACGCATTCCGCTATTTTACATTTCTCCAAGTTTCCTCAAGATACGTAAACTTTTATTAAACTTATATACACCAAATTCCATGCAGTAGATCATCCTCCAAGCGGGGTTTTTTTTTTTTTTTAAATAACTCGTTGAATTACAGTCATACTTTCGCAGACGATGTTGTTAAGGCAAAGTATGGAACGACATCCAAAGCTTAAATATGTACTGTACTGTTCTTATTTTTTGTAAATGACAGTTATTGTGTTCAGTACAAATGATGAAGGATTTTTCAAAGCTTATGAAAGTCGTCTTCTTCCTTGACTTTATTCATTTTTCATGCAATTCTGTCATTTTCTTATTTTTTTTTTGGTATACAAAATGTATATTCTTACTAAACTTTTCATCTCCCAATTAGTCATCATTCGGAGCTATTGAAGAATAGGGACCCCAGCCTTCTTTAGTTAGCTTTATAAGGCTAACTAACAAAAATATCATGACCTAACCTAACCAATCGTCAAGGGCGTACAGTTAACCTAACGATTGGTTAGGTTGGGTCGTGATATTTTCGTTAGTTAGCCTTATAAGCCTAACTAAAGAAGGCTGAGGTCCCTATTCTTCAATAGCTCCCATCATTCTGCCATTTCGTGCATCATAGTTGGTTACTATAATTTTTACTACACAGAGAAAAATTAATAATACTTACGAATACTTACGGTAATAATACGGTAATAATACTAATTTTGGAGCAAGTGTAGTTTACGTCCCTAAGTGGTGCCTAGTGTAGTTTACGCCCCCCTGTGGTGCCTAGTGTAGTTTACGCTCCCCTACATTATCCTAGTGTAGTTTACGTTCCCCTACATTATCTTAGTGTAGTTAGGGTTGCCAGCTTTTTCAAATGCCCATGCGGGACAAAAGAATTTCTGATGTTTTTTAAGACCAAATTTTTTTCAAATTGAAAATAGATTTCTTGAACGGTTACAACAAACAAAATTAGAAAAATTTTTATTACAATAATATTTAACAATTAAACATCGTCAATAAATTGAAATTATTATACATAATATTGAAATTCTAAATCAATTCATCCCTAAAAAATTTGCTTAAAAAATAGTTTTTGCGGGACATTTTGAACGCGGGATTTTGACGCGGGATTTTGACGCGGGGTTTTTGGATCAAATGCGGGACTATCCCGTAAAATACGGGACGTCTGGCAAAGCCTAAGTGTAGTTTGCGTTCCCCAACTTTGTCCGCGTATACCTAATCAAATAAAACGTTAAAACTAACGAAAATATTACGACTTAAACTAACCAATCGTCAATTTATATATATATATATATATATATATATATATATATATATATATATATATATATATATATTATATATATATATATATATATATATATATATGAAAATTATTTCACGAAAGTAACACGTGAAAAATATTTATGATGAATAAAACCACGAAGGAAAGGAAACACAAAATGGTGCTCAAGCGCTTTCGTCTAATGACATCCTCAGGAACACTGAAGTACATAAAAGGGTTACAGCCTATATATAGGTTACAGAAAAAAAAAAAAAATAAAAAAAAATAAATAATATACATATACAGGGTGGGCCGTAAGTTTCCATACATAGGAAAATTTAAACGTTTGTTTTTATGTTTCAGATACCCTAAGAATATGCGTTTGACGAAAGCAACGAATTGAAATCATACTGATGGCTGGGTCGGGAAGCAGTCGCATGGTTGCAATGAACTTTAACAGAAAACATGGAACGAACATCACACACGACACTGTGGCAAAACTTATTAACAAGTTTCAGAAAACTGGAAATGTTGCAGATCAACCGCGAAGTGGTCCAAGACGTACAGCTACCGATGAAGACACAACAGCTACGATACTTACAGCGCTTACACGGAGTCCCAGAAAAAGTACACGACGGTTGTCTGCAGAAAGTGGTGTCAGCAGATCGAGTATCAGGCGCATTTTGAAAGCAAACAAATGGCATCCATACAAATTGCATATGGCACAGCATTTGAGTGAAGACGACCCGGATAGACGGATGGAATTCTGTGAATGGGCATTAACCAAAGTGAACGAGGATGAAAACTTTTCAACTAAGATCTTGTTTACTGATGAAGCAAATTTTTACGTCAATGGAGGTTAATCGGCAAAACATACGTTATTGGAGTAATGCTAACCCTAACTGGCTGAGTCCGACGAAGATGCAAGGTGCCGGTAAAGTGATGGTGTGGGCCGGGATATGGGGTGACAGAATTATTGGACCAATTTTTGTCAGTGGAAATCTTAATGCCGAAAGGTATCTTAACATGTTGCAAGAAGAGATTTCCCATCCCTGCTAAACGAGGAAGGTAACTTCCCAGTTTACTTCCAGCAAGATGGAGCTCCACCTCATTATGGTCTTCACGTGCGTCGGTATTTGGATCAGCAGTTTCCGGATGCTTGGATTGGTCGGCGTGGTCCTGTGGAGTGGCCTCCCAGATCCCCAGATCTCACCCCCCTTGATTTCTATCTTTGGGGGCACTTGAAGGCCATGGTGTATCAGGAAAAGATACGAGACATAAATCATCTAAAGGAACGTATCACCAACGCCATTACAAGCATAACGTCAACTGTGCTAATGCGTGTTCATCAACAGTGGGGAACACGTATTGAAATGTGTTTTCAAAACAATGGCAACCATGTAGAGCATATTATATAAATAAAAATGGTTGTCCATAAAAAAATGTTTATTTTTCCTATGTATGGAAACTTACGGCCCACCCTGTAATATATATATATATATTATATATATATATATATATATATATTAGGGTGGAGCGAAAAATACTTTTTTTCTAGTATGAAGTTCTAATAGTGATTAGAAGTTGCATTTAGTGGACGAAATATGCCTGCCAAAATATGAGTTCATTTGTTTAAAATTTTCGGCTGCCACCAAGGGGCTAAAGTTAACACAATTTTGTGTAAAAAGGAAAAAATGCTTCTATTTTAGGTTTGTCAAACTATTATAAAATTTTATCTTAGAATTATCTAATAGTTTGATTAAGATTCTTAAATGATAGGAATTCGTTTTGTAAAAATGCCTTTTCATATGCTTAATATCTTCAGCTGCCACAAGAGAGCTGAAGTTAACACAATTTAGAGTAACTGAGTCATGTTGAGACTACACTGAATGTTGTGGGGGTGTTTGGGGAGGGCTGTGGGGGAGGGTTTTGGTGTGAAGGAATTTCTTTCTGTGAGTCATTAGCAGTGGTGGGCGCGGTACCAAAATTTGGGGGTGCGTTACGCGATACTGCGGTACCTCAGCATGCCCAGTGCGTTACGCGGTACTGCGGTACTTTTTCAGGTCCCCCTGGTGCGTTCCGCGGTACTGCGGTACTGCGGTACTGCACACAAGAACAACACAAGTAATAGCACATATTTTCAGAAATTGCATATCGGCGATTTCGCACCTGAACTTTCTGCCATAATGGCTAAAAATCGATCTTTGTCACAGAAATGTAACACACGTGCAACCGGCTCAAAAGCAAGCACTGCACTGAGGCGTTGTGATAGGATGGCAACGTAACATGTTCTGAACGAAAACTTAACGTGTCTAGAGTTAGGCTGATGCAACACACGCAGCATTCGTCTTACTGTACTCCTGTAATAAGGTTTACTTCAAAAAAAGTGTTAATTTTTTGAAAAGTCGTGTTTGTCGGTACCGCGGAAAGTACCGCGGGAAATTTGAATGCGGTAGCGGTACTGCTGTACTTTCAGCGATCCTTTGCGGTACTGCGTTATGCGGTACCGGTTTGGTAGTGCGGTAGTACCGCAGTACCGCAGTACCGCAAAAAATACCGCAAGTGCCCAGCTTTGGTCATTAGAACAGTGTGTTAACACTTGTCTTCTTAGGTAGTAGGCCTAGTCGCTCAGTTGATCGGAGAGTTTTTTAATATGATCGGAATATTATAAAACTTTATTTTAAAGTGATTTATATAGAGATAATATTGATTTTATTATAAAATGCTTGTTATAATGTATTATATAATTTTAGTTTATTTATATAATATATTATATATTTATATAATATATTATATATACTTATAAAATATATTATATATATTAATTATATAATGTTTTGATGTTACAGGATATTTTGTGATTGTGAATTTTTCTTAAAAATATTATGGCATCAAATACTAAATATAAACATTTCACTAGAGAACATATGAAGTGTGCCATATTTGAAGTACCTTGTGAGATGAGTGATATGCAACTACCAACTTATAACTGCATTATGAAAGATTACCTGTTCACAAAACATTTAGTGAAGGAGCAGATGAATAACAAGGAGCCTTCATTTTCTGAAATAGCAGAGGCAGTTTCCAAAGAGGTAGAAAATATTTGGAAGAAGGCCTCTTTGCCAATAGTTTCACATACACGCGTTTTACACAGATGATGCGAGTGTACCATGATAAATACAGGTCCTTATTAAAGCCATACAAGTCACGCAAGGATCAGCCTAAGTACAAAATCAGCTTGAAGAATTTGAAAACTCTTCAAAATGCACTTTGTTTGACATCTGCACCTGCAAATGTAAGGAGTTTAGGAGATGCTCATGTGAAAAGAGTAAGAAAGTCCCTCCAAAAGAGCAGGATTTTTTAAATGACCAACGAACACGCAGAATAATGGTGATAGGAAGCATTGACATAGCACACACAAGACGATTACAAGCAAGAGAACATCGAAAGGAAATGGAAAAGCACGTCTGGAATCCTCACAAACAACTAGTGCTGCTATAACCAATACGTCCAACTTACAAATCGAAACAGAGACAAGTGAACTTCAACAACTAGAAGAGATATCTGAAGATAATGAGGAAGATACAACCTCGACTCAATATGTAATATCAGAACAACAGATGCGTGAGCCACTGCCTTCATTAGCAATTACTTGTGATATATTTAAAATGTCGGACAGAGCTGGGGCTGCTATTGCTTCTGCAGTATTGGCAGATCTTAAAATTGTTACTCCCGAAGACAAAGGGAATATTATAGACAGAAGTAAGCTAAGATGTGAAAGACAAAAACAGAAAGGAACTACAACAGATAGGAGAGCCAAAAACCATGCGGGGATTATACTTTGATGGCAGAAAGGATAAAACAATGATTCAAGTCCAGGAGAGTGATGGCTCTAACCACCAAAGAACCAAACGCGAAGAGCATATCAGCATAATATCTGAACCCCACACTCTGTACTTTGCACATATGACACCTTCCAGTGGCAAAGCTAAATACATTTGCACAGCGCTAGTGAATTGCTTGAAAGAAAGGAATGTTGATATAGGGAACATCGTTGCAGTTGGCTGTGATTCGACAGTGGTTAACACTGGTAGTATTGGAGGCACAATAAGATTACTGGAAGAAGCCTTTAATAAGCCATTGCAGTGGCTGATATGCCTTTTACACCTTAATGAACTTCCATTGCGCCATCTGTTTCATCACTTGGATGGTACCACTACTGGACCAAGAGCATTTTCAGGAGAAATTGGCCGAGCACTTTCAGACTGTGAAAAGCTTCCCATAGTTAACTTCAAACCCATTGAAATTCAAGAGGACATGTGTGAAGTTGATGTACTGTAGATGACATAAGTACTGACCAGAAATACCTTCTTGAAATTCACAAGGCTATATCAAGTGGAACATTCTCAAAGAGTCTTAGTCATAAGAGTCCAGGCAATATATCACATTCAAGGTGGCTCACCACAGCAAACAGGACTCTGCGGTTATATGCAAGCACAGAGAATCCTTCAGGCAATTTACAAGAATTAGCTACTTTCATTGTTAGGGTATACGCACCAATGTGGTTTCAGATAAAGCGTAAACCATTATGCCAATATGGTGCTAAACATATGTGGCATATGATTGCAAGAAGCCGGTATCTCCGTGAAGAGCTTAGGAGAGTACATGACTCAGTCATTCAGCGAAATGCATATTACGCAAATCAAGAAAACATTCTCATTGCAATGATAGCTGATGAAAGGGAGCATGTGCGTCAGTTGGGATTTAGGCGTATCATAAAAGCAAGGGCATGCATTCAAGAAACAGATGTTATCAGGTATTTTAAGGTGCCAGAAATTTTTTTTTATGCCAAAGACTATACAGATCTCATTATGTGGCAAGATTTTCAGATAGCAGAACCACCGATAACCAAAGGAGTTTCTCTTGATGATACTGAATCATGCATCAAACATGGTACTACTCTTTATTCAGAATTATTTCAGTTTCCATGTCATACACAAGCCGTAGAGAGATGCGTCAAGCTCGTTACAGACGCTGCTGGATCAGTCTGCGGACCTACAAACAGAGACGGTTGGATTCGTGCTACATTAGAATCAAGGAAAAAACAGCCAAAATTTGACACAAAAGCAAATTACTAAATAGTCTTCAGCAAGAACCCTTTCTAGAGGGAGGTTGGTTGGGGAAAGGGTGGTAACTCCGCTAAGGCACGAAATAACGTTTCTTAACTGTCTCAAGCCAGTATAAAGGAGGAGAGACATCCTAATTTATTACTGTTCCCTTTTTCAAGTAAACAGAATCATACTTAATTGTCATTTTTAAGTTAACTTCAGCCCTCTTGTGGCAGCTGAAGCTATTAAGCATATGAAAAGGCATTTTTACAAAACGAATTCTTATCATTTAAGAATCTTAATCAAACTATTAGATAATTCTAAGATAAAATTTTATAATAGTTGATAAACCTAAAATAGAAGCATTTTTTTCCTTTTTACCCAAAATTGTGTTAAATTTAGCCCCCTGGTAGCAGCTGAAAATATTAAACAAATGAACTCATATTTTGGCAGGTATATACCGTCCACTAAATGCAACTTTTAATCACTATTAGAACTTCATACTAGAAAAAAGTATTTTTCGCTCCACCCTAATATATATATATATATATATATATATATATATATATATATATATATATATATATATATATATATGCAATAACGGAGAAGTAAAAATTAAAAATTAAAGGATTATCAGAGAGGCATACAGATTTGTAAGGAAAAAATATCGATTTTTAGCACAAGATCAAATGAATTATAAAATACAAATTTATACTGGAAATCTGCCCGGGTTTTAACACTCTGCCTTTTATGGTTAAGTTTCGATGTATGTAAAAATAAAATGAAAATTAAAAGTTAATAAAGTAGCATACAAGTTTACCAAAGATTTAGCGTTCTACCCTTCTTATCTAAATCTGTTTTGAAGGAATTCAAAACAACAGGATCGAGTTGAAAAAGACCTTTGCTTATGTTGAAGTTATTTGAAAGTTGGATAATGGCAGACTCAAGAATATTTCTATTAACAATGTTGCTAGAGTGGAATAAAAATGAAGCATTATTCCAATCAATACAGTGGGATAACTCTGACAAATGGACAAAAAGGGCACTGGACAACTGTCCTGTTCTAACGGAATATTGATGCTGTTTTATACGTGTGTGCAAATCCTTTCCCGTCTGACCTATGTAAAAGGAATCACATTGTTTACAACCAATTTTATAGATAATGCCTGAATTATTGGTAGGGCTATTTTTTACTCTGATATTTCTCACAATATTGTTGTATGAAAATACTACATTAATATCCAAAAGTTTAAGTACATTAGCAATGCCTAAAAAGCCCGGGAAAAATGGAAGTACTAAAATGTTTTTTGACAAAGTACGAGTGTTATTATTGACACGATAGAAAGTTCGTTTTGCCTTGTTGAGACAAGATTCCATAAACGCAGATGGATAACACAGATCACTTCCAATACCGTTGATTTTTTTCAATTCGGCATCGATGTATTCCGGACTGGCGATCCTAAGGGCGCGGAGGAACATTGATGAAAAAATGGCCTTCTTAGTGGGGGTGTCATGTCCCGAGTAAACGTGTACGTAGGACAAATTGTTTGTTGTTTTCCGATAGATACTAAACTTAAAACCAGGGCTTTCCCTATGTACACGCACATCCAAAAATGGGATTGAATTGTCTTGTTCCACTTCTAAAGTAAACAGCAAACTTAGGAAGAACCCGCAGGATGACGTCATCAAATCATTTAATAGTGGCTTGAAACGCATTCTCAAAGATCATAAGGACTTAATTCCGCTTTTCATGTCCACTTCACCTTCTCTGCCCTACCTTTACTGTCTTATTAAAACCCACAAATCTGGCAACCCTATGCGCCCTATTATTAGCTCGGTGGGCTCTATTACTTATAAACTCTCCAAATGGCTCGTCAAAGTCTTGTCCCCCATTCTCGGAAGTATCTCTGATTCACATATAAAAAATTCCATGGATCTTACTGAAAAATTGAATAATGCACGTACTGAAACTAACGATAGATTGATCAGTTTTGACGTTTGTTCATTGTTTACAAAAGTGCCGATTGACGATATGCTTGACTTTCTCTCCCATGAATTACATAAGTATGACCTGCCACTACCTTCACACATTGTTTTGGAACTTATTAAGCTTTGCATCAAAGACTGTAAATTCACTTAAAATAACGAGTATTATCAACAAGTTTTTGGGATGGCCATGGGCAACCCCTTATCGCCCCTCCTCTCCAATATTTATATGGAGTTTTTCGAAATTACTTACATTCCGAGAATCCTGGGGGTTGGCATCCCTTGGTTGCGGTACGTCGACGATATTTTGTGTATCTGGCCCATGAATCGTGACCTGGATAACTTCCTCCTTCAGTTAAATGATCAAGTCCCCTCCATTAAGTTTACTTTAGAAGTGGAACAAGACAATTCAATCCCATTTTTGGATGTGTGTGTACATAGGGAAAGCCCTGGTTTTAAGTTTAGTATCTATCGGAAAACAACAAACAATTTGTCCTACGTACACTTTTACTCGGGACATGACACCCCTACTAAGAAGGCCATTTTTTCATCAATGTTTCTCCGCGCCCTTAGGATCGCCAGTCCGGAATACATCGATGCCGAATTGGAAAAAATCAACGGTATTGGAAGTGATCTGTGTTATCCATCTGCGTTTATGGAATCTTGTCTCAACAAGGCAAAACGAACTTTCTATCGTATCGTGTCAATAATAACACTCGTACTTTGTCAAAAAATATTTTAGTACTTCCATTTTTCCCGGGCTTTTTAGGCATTGCTAATGTACTTAAACTTTTGGATATTAATGTAGTATTTTCATATAACAATATTGAGAAATATCATAGTAAAAAATAGCCCTACCAATAATTCAGGCATTATCTATAAAATTGGTTGTAAACAATGTGATTCCTTTTACATAGGTCAGACGGGAAAGGATTTGCACGCACGTATAAAACAGCATCAGTATTCCGTTAGAACAGGACAGTTGTCCAGTGCCCTTTTTGTCCATTTGTCAGAGTTATCCCACTGTATTGATTGGAATAATGCTTCAGTTTTATTCCACTCTAGCAACATTGTTAATAGAAATATTCTTGAGTCTGCCATTATCCAACTTTCAAATAACTTCAACATAAGCAAAGGTCTTTTTCAACTCGATCCTGTTGTTTTGAATTCCTTCAAAACAGATTTAGATAAGAAGGGTAGAACGCTAAATCTTTGGTAAACTTGTATGCTACTTTATTAACTTTTAATTTTCATTTTACTTTTACATACATCGAAACTTAACCATAAAAGGCAGAGTGTTAAAACCCGGGCAGATTTCCAGTATAAATTTGTATTTTATAATTCATTTGATCTTGTGCTAAAAATCGATATTTTTTCCCTACAAATCTGTATGCCTCTCTGATAATCCTTTAATTTTTAATTTTTACTTCTCCGTTTATTGCATATATATATATATATATATATATATATATATATATATATATATATATTATATTATTTATTTATTTTTATTTTTTCTTTCTGTAACCTATATATAGGCTGTAACCCTTTTATGACTTCAGTGTTCCTGAGGATGTCATTAGACGAAAGCGCTTGAGCACCATTTTGTGTTTCCTTTCCTTCGTGGTTTTTTCATCATATATATATATATATATATATATATATATATATATATATATATAATATAACTGAAGATTGGTTGGATTAAGTCGTAATATTTTCGTTGTTTTAACGTTCTATTTGGTGGATTCATTTAAAAAATGTCTCCTAAAGATCTTAGTGCAGTTTACGTTCCCCAACTTTGACCTAGTGTAGTTTGTGTCCCCTTTTGCGTCAGGGGGACGTAAACTACACTTGCTCCCTATTTTTTTCTAGTTATAAGACTAATTGGTTTATACTGTTTTTCATGGTTACTATGAACATTTAAATTAGTTTTCAAATAGTTGCAAATAGTTTATATTTGGTTGTTGTAATTAAGGTATTTTTATTTTTTTATTTTAGTCTCAAAACTCGTACGAACATTATTTATATTCATCGTGATCCACTTTCAAAAAGTTGGGAAAAGAGCGACTGATCAAATCGTTAAAAGAGGATTTTGACTTAACTCAATTTAACAAAAGTTGAGTGAACTAAACCAAAGAATTTTTACTCTGTAGTATTCATATAAGGACTCGGTGGTATGAAATCGTTTATATTTTCCTTCGTTAGTCATATTTCGTTTAATACCTCAATATCGACAGTATTTTCATCCATTGTTGCGAATTTTCCTTCTAAAATTCAAGATGGGATATCAAATTGATTCCATATCAATTGCTATCTGAATATTTCAATTTGCCATTTAAATTTATTTTGCATTTACTTAACTAAAGATTTTATTATTTCGTACAAATGTCAATTCAGTTTTTCATACAAATGTCATTCAGTTTATGAAAACAGGAGAAAATGCCACGCTATTCATTGCAATAAATTGGATATAAATAGTTCTGTACAATATAAATAGTTACAATTATTAAATAACCCCCTTTTATAGCATAGTGTAATGTACGTACATGTACGTACATCAAAATACAAAGGGTTGACAAAAGTAAATAGACACCACGATTATCGTTCTCAAAAACAAATGGCGAAGCTCATGAATGGAATTCTAGAACGTGTGTCAGCGTTACATAATAGATAGGGGGAAAAGAACACGATTCTAAATATATTTATTCAATTAATCTGTTATTATTTATGGATCTTTTCCGTTTGACTGCCGCCATTGAAACATAATTAAACTCCAGCCTTCTTTAGTTAGCTTTATAAGGCTAACTAACAAAAATATCACGACCTAACCTAACCAATCGTCAAGGTCGTACAGCTGACCTAACGATTGGTTAGGTTAGGTCGTGATATTTTCGTTAGTTAGCCTTATAAGGCTAAGTAAAGAAGGCTGGGGGCACTCGCCTCTTATGTTTCAATGGCGGCAGTCAAACGGAAAAGATCCTTATTTATTAACTTTTATAATTAAATAAAAAACCATGCAAAAACCGAAGGTGTCTATTTACTTTTGTCAACCCTCGTCATAAACAATGTGGATTTAATAATCCTAATAATGATGAAAACAGTTCCCACTGTACATAATCGTGGATGGTTGGCAATATCAAAAGCCAGAGGCCGACACCGTAACCACTGAGGGAGCTATAGCGTACTAAAATTTAAATTATATTTTAAAAATTTCTAATATAAGAAATCGTGGCTATAGTAAAAATCACCCAGTGGTACCTTTAAATTAATTTGTAAACTGGATAAACAATGTTTCCAGAAGACATTCAGAATTAAACAAATATATGCTTCTCAATTCTCCAGATACCAGCGATGAAATGCATATATATAAATAAACAAAACTCCTACTGTCTTAAAAGATTTATTACCTGACAGCTCTCATTGAGTGAAGCCGACTGGTTTTAATGGCCTGTTTTGGTCGAAGTTAATTTCCAATCGAATATATATATACAGGGTGGGCCGTAAGTTTCCATACATAGGAAAAATAAACATTTTGTTATGGACAACCATTTTTATTTATATAATATGCTCTACATGGTTGCCATTGTTTTGAAAACACATTTCAATACGTGTTCCCCACTGTTGATGAACACGCATTAGCACAGTTGACGTTATGCTTGTAATGGCGTTGGTGATACGTTCCTTTAGATGATTTATGTCTCGTATCTTTTCCTGATACACCATGGCCTTCAAGTGCCCCCAAAGATAGAAATCAAGGGGGGTGAGATCTGGGGATCTGGGAGGCCACTCCACAGGACCACGCCGACCAATCCAAGCATCCGGAAACTGCTGATCCAAATACCGACGCACGTGAAGACCATAATGAGGTGGAGCTCCATCTTGCTGGAAGTAAACTGGGAAGTTACCTTCCTCGTTTAGCAGGGATGGGAAAATCTCTTCTTGCAACATGTTAAGATACCTTTCGGCATTAAGATTTCCACTGACAAAAATTGGTCCAATAATTCTGTCACTTTACCGGCACCTTGCATCTTCGTCGGACTCAGCCAGTTAGGGTTAGCATTACTCCAATAACGTATGTTTTGCCGATTAACCTCTCCATTGACGTAAAAATTGCTTCATCAGTAAACAAGATCTTACGTCAAACGCATATTCTTAGGGTATCTGAAACATAAAAACAAACGTTTAATTTTTCCTATGTATGGAACTTACGGCCCACCCTGTATATATATTATATATATATATATATATATATATATATATATATATATATATATATGATGAAATAACCACGAAGGAAAAAGGAAACACAGAATGGTGCTCAAGCGCTTTCGTCTAATGACATCCTCAGGATGGATAGATAGATAAAGAAGTGGTACATTCTCAACCCTTCAACTATCGTTCAATTGCTTTGATTTCTTGCTTTTCTAGTTTTTTAATTTATCCTTAATAGGAGGATTCTTAAACACTTCTCTTCTCACATCTTTCAGATCGTCAGTATGGGTTCGCAAAGGACGCTCTACTGACGATCTTCTTGTATATCTCTCTGACTCTTGTCATCCTCTTTTCGGGATTTTGGTGAAACCATTGCAGAGCGTTAGATATATCAACACTTTTTGATAGAGTTTGGCATAAATCCTTAATTTCCAAACTGTTCTCCTTCGGCTTCTATCCTTCTACCTGTGCCTTCATTTCTGATTTTCTTTCTGGCCGATCTACTGTTGCGGTTGTAGATGGCCACCGTTCTTCTCCAGAAGCTATTAATAGTGGTGTTCCTCAGGGCTCTTCTGTTGCCCATTCTTTACTTTTTATTTATCAGTCGCACTTCCTGTCCTATCCACTCGTATGCTGATGATTTGACCTTTCACTTCTCCACCCGTTTCACAAAGCGTCCCTCTCAACAGACACTCAATGTATGATAATAAAAACCCACTCTAATAGACAGAGTTTATTTCCACAACAGTTTCGATGCCCATTGGCATCCTCTTCTGTATCCACCCGAAGAGGATGCCAGTGGGCATCGAAACTGTTGTGGAAATAAACTCTGTCTATTAGAGTGGGTTTTTATTATCATATTTTGACCTTCACGTAGAAAAAAGTGGTTTTTTGCAGACACTCAATGCTTTGCGTTGGACGGCAATGATACACCTGACCTCTGATCTTTCTACTCACTGATTGGGGCAGAGAAAACTTTGTGGCTTTCAATGCCTCAAAAACTCAATTCCTTCATATGTCTACTCGTCACAATTTTCCACACGATTATCCCCTTGCCTTCAACAATACACAACTCAATCCTTCCTCTTCTCTTAATATTCTTGGCGTTTCCTTTTCTCGTGATCTTTCCCGGAAAAAACACATACAGTATACTCTTTCAAAACAGCTTCTAAGAGGTTAACGGCTCTGCAGTTTCTTAACCCCCCCCCCCCGTCAATTACTGTCTCCGTACTGGGGTCTTGTCCGCTCCTGTATGGACTACGCTTCTCATGTGTGGGGTAGCTCAACCCATACAGCTGTACTTTACCGGGTGGAATCAAAGGCTTTTTCGTTTCATCAATTCCCTGCCTCTTACTGACTGTCTTCAGTCCCTCTCTCTTCGCCGTAATGTTGTTTCACTCTCTCTTTACTATCGCTATTATAACGGACGCTACTCTTCTGAACTCTTTAACTGCATACCTCTTCCTATAAGGAGAGCACGCACTTTCGACACATTCTCATTCCTTTCCCGTTCCAACTCTCTAACGCAACGGTTAATCGGCATTTTCAATCTTTCATCTGTTCAACCGTTCAACTCTGGAACAATATTCCTCAATTCATCTATCCCCCTGTCTTATGACCTCCAATCTTTGAAAAGCAGTCTCCAAGCATCTCGAAAACTTTGGACCTTGATTCTGGCTTTCTTCCTCAATGGGAAGGGGCATTTTTTGCAGTCATTCGACCTTGGCCTCTATTCCTGCATAAAGAAAAAAAATATATATTTTACAGTAATATATATATATATATATATATATATGTAGTAAACCCTCGTCCAACGAGGGTGGTTAGGTTCCTTGAGAACGGCGCGTTAGGTAAATCCGCGTTGGACAAACTTAATACCTTATGGGATAAATGGGGATACGTGAACGCGGCCGCGTAAAGTCTCTCATTAATATTTAGATACGTAGATTTTTTATTCACACATAAATGAATTTCCCTACCTATATTGTATATGAAATAAGAACGTAATAAAATCATAAACATAATGATATTTACATATGATAAATAAAAATATATTAAATGAAAATAGCACGCATCTTTTCTTCACTCTTTCGGATGGTGCGTATGGTAGACTCATTCACGTGATACTCGTGGCCAAGTGATGTTATGCTCATACCACCACGCAACTTATCTAGAATCTTTATTTTTTCGGCTAATGTCATAACCTTACGACTTTTCTTCTCTTCACTATCACTCGCAGATGCTTTACGTTTTGGTGCCATACTGCTGTCTAATGGTAATAGCAAAACAACGGCAAGATACGACAAAAACAATCCAACACAACTTTACTGAACTTAGCGTGGAAGTTGGACTGAGACAAAGGGTGATGCGAGGGGTGACGCGAGAGGTAGGGAGATGCGGGAGTGTTGGAGAGTGTAGGAGAAAACACTAGAGCGCGCATTGGCACGCGTACAGTACTACTGTATTAGAGCATGTTTGGCGGACCGTGTATAATCAAATTTTCCGCTTTCGGCAAATAATTGTCCGCATTTATTTTTCCGTGTATAAGCAAATTCGCTCTGGACACACACTACATATATAGACAGTATATATATATATATATATATATATGTATGTTGAAAATTTTCATACCTACAGTATATACTGTACATATACATTCGTGTGTATCCCTGTTTTTCTCTTTTCCTTTGAAATTATGCAATATTTTAGTTCTGCGGATGGTAGAATAAAGGTATTTTTTACAATATTTCAACCTTACCCAACTATCATGTTAAGATCTTTTCCGCAATCGTTATAAGGAATATAAAAGGAACGCGAGATAAAAAGATTCTTTTTTTTTTTTCATTTTTTAGCCTTTTCTTCAATGGTAAACAATGGATTTTAAGACCCTTTGCAATCTAAATCTGAATTATGTTCAAAAGTTGCGTTTTAGACACACTCTGCGCGGATTTATCTCGGGTTCTGAGGCACAAAAAAATTATTTTCCCTTTGCATTCATTTAGAACGGAATAAAAAGAGAGATAATGAGGGATAAGGGAAGAGGATACAAGACGGGATCATGCGTTTTGTTTATATATATATATATACACACACACGCAGGAATTAGAGAAATAATTGTGTAGAAACTGATAAAGAATGTATAAAGAAATTACCATATATATGTATATATGTATATGAAATGAAATGAAAATGAAAAAGTTTATTGGCAGACTATATAGTCCATATGACAAATAGTATTAATACAATGACAGCTCACATACTAAGGATAGAAATATATACAATTGATTAGAAATAATACAGTAATGTCAAAGTTAAGTGGAGCTAGAGACAGACGTTTTCGTACAGACGTTTTCGTACCAAGAAGTCCATAGTTTAGAGGATAAACGGCAGGACTCATGGATAGCTTGGATAATCGGGTTGGTTGATTTTTTAATTCTTTACATTAGACTGTATTGAGCACGTCTTGTTACCTCCGGGAAGTTCGGGACATTGCGGGTAGCAAACATTTGCGAAGCTGAGCATCTCGGGGGTAATTTATGTAAGAGTCTAAAAGACCTGTTGTACAGCAAATTTAGCGTTCTGCCAGAAGCTTTTTTATAATTCACCAAGAGTTGCTGTCCGATATATTACTGCAGAAAGTACGAAAGAGAGTGTCTTTAGCTTCACTTGTACAGAACCGAAAGTTCCTTATAGTCATATTCGCTTTAGCACAAAGGCTTCGCGATTGTTTTCTTATATCTGAGTCATCAGTCAAGGAGCTGGTGATAGTTTGACCCAAATACTTAAGCTCTTGTACTTCCTCAATTACTTCACCTCTCATTTTAAACCTATATCAGCTACCTGATTACAGCTTTTGGGATGAAATTGCATAACCTTAGTTTTTGTAACATTAAAAAGAATATCATGTTTCTGCGAATACACTTCGCAGACTTTTAGTAGCCGATCCAGACCTTTAAACAGAGGGACTGCTTAACACTATATCATCGGCATAAACTAAGATATTTATCCTTGTGTTATCTATACAACATCCCACTGTTGCCTCATTAAGTGAATATATATATATATATATATATATATATATATATATATATATATATACACAGTTAAAAAAATTCTTATTAAATTTTAAGCTTGACTTTAAACATGGTTATGAATTAAAATATTAAAATATTTGTTCACTGCAAAAAACTTTAATATGATTAACTTTAAACTTGCTTTTTAATTAAAATATTAGACTAACAAAAATTATTTTTAGTGTCAAAATATTTTGGGTCGAGTAACTTGAAAAGAATTCAAAGATAATATTCAGATGTAAACAGTTATACCGTAAATCTTAGTAAAGTCTAATGTTGCGGTGTAAGTTATTGTAATAATAATAATAATAATAATAATAATAATAATTAATAATAATAATAATTGGTGACTAAGAAAGGTTAACATTTGAATTGGTTTGTAGACGAGTATTTTCTTTTATCAAGGCAGGAATTATATATATATATATATATATATATATATATATATATATATATATATATATATATTGTATATATGTTCATTTAGAACTAACATATGGGCCCTAGGGGAATTGACCATAGAGCAATGTAGAGCAGGACTTCCCAACCTTTATCATGTGCAACCCCGAAAATTATGTTCACATAATTCACGACCCCAAACGCTGGTCGAAGTTCGACAAACTCCCTAAAAGTTATTATTATTATTATTATATATATATATATATATATATATATATATATATACAGTGTGGCCCATAAGTCCCAGTCGGTTATAATTAAAACGAAAATACAAAAAAATCAAAGTAAAAATTTTATAAGTTTAGAAATATTTATTGATTATTCAAAGTGCAAAATATAACCATCTCTACAAATATGCTTTCTTTCTTCTTCTTTTTTAAAATCCGCTAGATGGATTTTCGCTTTAATTATAACCGATTGGGACTTATGGGCCACCCTATATATCCATATATACAGTGTATATATATATATATATATATATATATATATATATATATATGAAAATTATTTCACGAAAGCACGTGAAAAATATTTATGATGAATAAAAACCACGAAGGAAAGGAAACACAGAATGGTGCTCAAGCGCTTTCGTCTAATGACATCCTCAGGAACACTGAAGTACATAAAGAGTTACAGCCTATATATAGGTTACAGAAAAAAAAAAAAAAATATATATATATATAATAAACGGAGAAACAAAAAGGATTGTGGGAGGGGCACACAAATTTATAAGGAAAAACTATCGATTTTTAGCACAAGATTAAATGAATTGTTTCCAACCAATGTTATGGATAAAAAAAATATACAAATTTATGCTGGAAATCTGCCCGGGTTTTAGCACTCTGCTCTTTTTGTATATAAAAATTGAAAAATTATCGATTTTTAGCACAAGATTAAATGAATTGTTTCCAACCAATGTTATAGATAAAAAAAAAAATATATACAAATTTATACTGGAAATCTGCCCGGGTTTTAGCACTCTGCCCTTTTTGATTAAATTGTTAATAGAAATATTCTTGAGTCTGCCATTATCCAACTTACAAATAACTTCAACATAAGCAAAGGTCTTTTTCAACTCGATCCTGTTGTTTTGAATTCCTTCAGAACAGATTTAGATAAGAAAGGTAGAACGCTAAATCTTTGGTAAACTTGTATGCCACCCTAATAACTTATTTTTCAATTTTTATATACAAAAAGGGCAGAGTGCTAAAACCCGGGCAGATTTCCAGTATAAATTTGTATAATTTTTTTTTTTTTTTCTATAACATTGGTTTGAAACAATTCATTAAATCTTGTGCTAAAAATCGATAATTTTTCAATTTTTATATACAAAAAGAGCAGAGTGCTAAAACCCGGGCAGATTTCCAGCATAAATTTGTATATTTTTTTTAGCCACAACATTGGTTGGAAACAATTCATTTAATCTTGTGCAAAAAATTGATAGTTTTTCCTTATAAATTTGTGTGCCCCTCCCACAATCCTTTTTGTTTCTCCGTTTATTGTATATATATATATATTATTTTTTTTTCTGTAACCTATATATAGGCTGTAACTCTTTATGTACTTCAGTGTTCCTGAGGGTGTCATTAGACGAAAGCGCTTGAGCACCATTCTGTTTCCTTTCCTTCGTGGTTTTTATTCATATATATATATATATATATATATATATATATATATATATATATATATATATATCAACGTAAAGTGAGGCCCATGGTGTAATGGTTATCATATCTGACCGGCAATCGGAAGATCCCGGGTTCGATTCCCGGGTGGTTACCTCATTTTTTCATTTGTTTCGTTCTCTCTCTCTCATCTTGCGCGGAATATCTCCTATACAAGCGTCGTTCTTTATGTTAATTATACTGCGTGTTTGCAGTTAAATGTATATAATGTTACGGCATGCGGGAGGTGCCCCCTTGGGGCATTGGTTTCTGCGCGTATGTAGAAGAATTACGGCATTTAAATGAGTGAGGCCCATGGTGTAATGGTTATCATATCTGACCGGCAATCGGAAGATCCCGGGTTCGATTCCCGGGTGGTTACCTCATTTTTTCATTTGTTTCGTTCTCTCTCTCTCATCTTGCGCGGAATATCTCCTATATAAGCGTCGTTCTTTACGTTAATTATACTGCGTGTTTGCAGTTAAATGTATATAATGTTACGGCATGCGGGAGGTGCCCCCTTGGGGCATTGGTTTCTGCGCGTATGTAGAAGAATTACCTCATTTGAATGAGTGAGGCCCATGGTGCAATGGTTATCATATCTGACCGGCAATCGGAAGATCCCGGGTTCGATTCCCGGTGGTTACCTCATTTTTTCATTTGTTTCGTTCTCTCTCTCTCATCTTGCGCGGAATATCTCCTATACAAGCGTCGTTCTTTACGTTAATTATACTGCGTGTTTGCAGTTAAATATATATATATATATATATATATATGAAAATTATTTCACGAAGGTAACACGTGAAAAATATTTATGATGAATAAAACCACGAAGGAAAGGAAACACAAAATGGTGCTCAAGCGCTTTCGTCTAATGACATCCTCAGGAACACTGAAGTACATAAAAAGGTTAAGCCTATATATAGGTTACAGAAAGAAAAAAAGAAAAAATAAATAACATACATACACACACACACACATACATATATATATATATATATATACATACATATCTATATATACAAATACATACACACATACATACATACATATATATACAATAAACAGAGAAGTAAAAATAATAAAAAATTATAAAAAAAATTAAAAATTAAAACCTTAAAAGATTACCAGTGAGGCGTACAGATTTTGTAAGGAAAAATATCGATTTTTAGCACAAGATCAAATGGATTATAAAAATACAAATTTATACTGATTAAAAGTTAATCGATTTTTAGCACAAGATCAAATGGATTATAAAAATACAAATTTATACTGTCCGGGTTTTAACACAATGTGTGTGTGTGTGTGTGTGTATATATATATATATATATATATATATGTGTGTGTGTGTGTGTGTGTGTGTATATATATATATATACCTTATGACCTTATGAACCTTATGTTGTTTCGTGTGTTGGTCTCTCTTCACACGGAGGTCAAGCTGGTGGCCCCGCCTCTAGGTCTGGCCTGGTGGAGGAGCGAGTTACTTTCTTGCGCTCTCCACCGTACATAGCCAGGCACGCCCGGCTCATCTGGTACTGTCCTGAGCCAGGCATCCAGTCTTTTCTTGAAGACTTCAACTTTGACCCCCGTTACGTTTCTGAGGTCCTTAGGAAGCTGGTTGAAAAGTCTTGGCCCCCTGACAACCAAGCTATTTTCCTTCAGGGTTGAGGAGGTCCCTTGTCGTGCTTTTAATTTGGGAACACTACACATTCTGCCTTTCCTATTTTCCAGTGTTGTTTGAATGGTAATTGGGTTTAGTTTTAGGTTTGGTACCAGTTTTTCGATCATTTTCCATATGTAGATTATGATGTACCTCTCTCTTCTTCTTTCCAGTGAGTACAGATTTAGTTTACGTAGTCTTTCCCAGTAGTTGAGTTCTTTGCAGCCATCAATCTTGGCTGTGAAATGCCTTTGCGTTTCTTCTAGTTTATTAGTTTCTTCCTTTTTATATGGGGACGTCAAAACTGAGCAGTATTCAAGTTTTGGTATAATCAGTGTTTTTAGCAGGGGAATCATTACTGTCCTGTCCCTTCTCTTGAACGTTCTTAGAACCTGTCCGGCGACTCTTTTTGCTTTATTTATCGCTATCTGATTTTGTGTTTCGAATTTCGCATCATCTGTCATTATTATCCCGAGATCAATCGCTTTCATGCTTCTCTGAATTTCCTGTCTATCTGGAGCATAATATGCAGTCTAAGTTCTTCTTTTCTACCATATCTCAAGAGCTGAAATTTCTCGGCGTTGAATGACATGTTGTTGTCTTCTGACCATTTGTATATTTTGTTCGTGTCCCTCTGCAAGGCCTCCACGTCATGTACATCGCTGATTTTTCTGCTGATCTTTGTATCGTCTGCAAAGGATGTTACTATACTATTGCTGTTTACTCCGCTGTCTATGTCTGTTAGCATGATAATGAACAGGAGTGGGGCCAGTACTGTCCCTTGTGGTACTGAGCTGCGTACTTCCGATTCTGATGATGATATACCTTGAATTTTGACGACCTGCAGACGATCACTAAGGAAGTTGTAGATCCATTTTCCCACTTTGCCTGTTATTCCCATGTCTTTAATTTTATGTCCTATTATACCATGGTCACATTTATCGAAAGCTTTAGCAAAATCTGTGTATATAACATCGTAGTTGTCATTGCCTTCCAATGCATCTAGGATATTGTTGTAGTGCTCTATTAGTTGTGATAGGCATGATCTACCTGATCGGAATCCATGCTGATTTTCGTTGAATCTTTCCCGTGTCTCCAGGAAATCATAAATTTTCTGTCTAACTATTCTTTCAAATACTTTGGTGAGGTGGGACGTCAATGACACTGGTCTATAGTTCTTTGCTTGAGATCTGTCCCCTCCTTTATATATAGGGACAATGTTTGCTCTTTTCAAGATGCTCGGTATTTCCCCAGTGTCTAGGGATCTTCTCCATATCCAGTATAAAGGTGTAGCTATTTCATTTTTACAGTTTTTAATCAATAATGCGTTCCAATTGTCCGGACCTGCAGCTGAATGTAGTTTCATTTGTTCTATAGCTCTCGCTACATCTTCTGGTGTAACTCAAAGTCTGTTATATACTCTCCTTGCAATTCCTCTTCAAAGAATGCATTTATGTCAGGTATCGCTTTGTCACTTTTTGGGGTACTGAAAACTGATTCATATTGAGCTCTCAATGTATCAGATATTTCTTTTGGATCGTCGGTTAGTTCATTATTTCCCGTCCTTAAGGGCCCAATAGCGGCGCGCGTTTTTGTTTTCCTTTTTGCATAGCTATAGAAGTATTTTGGATTTTCCTTTATTGCTTCTACCGCCTTTTCCTCTTCCCTCTCTGTATGGTCCTTAATCAGGGCTTGTATTTCCCTATCGATACCCTCCAGTTTTTCTTTTATTATTTTCCTGCCATTATCTCCGCAGTTTCCTAACTTCGCCTCCACTCTCTTTCTTTTGCGGAATAGTCTTCTCTTTTGCCTTTCTAGCCAGCTCCTCTTTCCTTTTGGCTGTGATTTCGGAGCATATTTTTCTAAAATTCTCAGCGTTTTTTCCTCCAAAGTTGTTAGCATTTCTTCCGTTGTTTTATTCTCGAAAATTGTTCTCCATTCTATTTGGGCCATGTGCGATCTGATTGCTTCCCAATTTATAGTCTTCGAGTTTAAGTTAAAGGCCCCGAATTTACTTCTTTCCACAATATGTGTATTGTCTTCTAATGCTGCCATCATATTTGTTGATATCTCGATTAAGTTGTGGTCTGAGATAATGGTTGGGGTTATTTTTATATCAGCAATCAAGTTCGTGTTATTCGTGAATACCAGATCCAGGCAGTTATGTTTTCTGGTATTTTCTGTTATCTCCTGTGTCAGCATAAACTCGTTTGTGAGAGCCATCAACATTTTTGCTTGTTCCTGATCTTCTCTTGTGCTCCCCTTGTCCTGGTGAATATATATATTCCTATTCACCTGTTTGTATTTTATAAATGGGAAGTTAAAGTCTCCGCAGATCATTATATTGGGGGATGGAGGGTTTATGGCCTTTATTAGCTTTCTATTGTCATCAATGGCCTCCGAGAATTTTTCGATTGGGGTGCTTGGAGGTCTATAGATGACTATTATTATCAAGTTTAGTTTTTCTATTTTCACTGCTAGGAGTTCCACATAGCTGTTTGATTTACTTATTATCGTCTCTGTCATATGACCTTCCTGTACATATATAGCACAGCCACCTTTCCGTCTCGTCGTTCTATCCGCTCTTAGTAAGTTGAAGCCCTCTATATTTATCTCTTTCTTATCAATACAATGTTCGCAGTTTTCACAATTTCCTTGGCAATCTTTAAGATGAGTTTCTGTGAGGTATGCGATGTCCGCCCTTGTTTCGTCCATAAATCCTTTCAGGTACGAAACCTTATTGAGTGATTGGTTTGGTCTTATTCCTTGAATATTAGCCAGGACAATTTTTATGTTCTCTGTTTTTCGTTGCCCCTTGTGCACTTCAAGTTCGTTTTCCTTCGATATCGCTTGATTCGTTGCTCTATGATCCTCCGAAAGAGATCCGTTTCCTCCTACTTGTATTGGTAGCTTCTTGCCCGGTAGCGATTTGGCTCGGGGGTTTCCAGCTGTGTCAACTGCATGTGGATGACATTTAGCATTCGTAAGGTGTCTGAGATGTTGACAAAATTTTCTTGTTCGCTTATTGTGTTCCGATTGTTGTTCCTATTGTTATTTTTATTCCTATTGTCATTTAAACTTTTTCCTTTGTTCGTTGAGTCCGTCGGGAGATGTTGATAGTAGCATTTATTCCCGAATTTGCAGGTTCCGTATTTTGCGTAAGTTCTGCAAATGTCCGGGTGGTAGAATTTACATCCGTCTCCAAATTTACAACGACGACCATTATTATAGAAGAAATTGCATATTGGGGGATGTTCATATACACATTGTCCTCTTTTAAATCTGCAATTTTCTTTTATATAATACCTGCATATAATTCCTTCCCCATATTTACTCTTGGCTTTTGTTTTTTCCTCCTTATTGGGGGACAGTTTTACTTCGTTTACTTGAATGCCCTCTTGTCTTGTCCTATTTGTGCTATTTGTGCTAGTTGTGTTTGTGTCCTTCGTTGCCCTTATGCTGTGTGTTGTCTTTACACTCTTTGTCGCCTGTGTGTTTTCGGCCTCATTTTGTGACGGTATTTGATATATATATATATATATATATATATATATATATATATATATATATATATATATATATATATATATATATATATATATATGGGAATGAACTCAGAATGGTCCCCTGAGTTTTTTATGATACACACAGACAGTGCATGGAACAAGGAACTCTTCTGGGATAATATATATATATATATATATATATATAATATATATATATATATATACACCGTCCTGCCCAGTGTGACGGTCACACGTGTTTCCCTTGAAGTCCGATTAAAAGTGATATTGCAATAAAAATCCAGCAGTTAATCCTTTTTAAGTTGTGCCAATTTTTGAGTGGATATTCAGTGAACAGAGTCGTATGCCTATTTAAGTGGTGAAATAGCGGCGTATGTCGAAATAAAGCAAATAAAATTAAAGCAACTTAATCTATACAACGTTTTTTCCGAGTGTTTCCTCGCTGAGGAAATCTAACTGCCCATCGAAAGGCAATATCGCTTAGTTATCCCCCGCGGGAGACTCCAGGGCATCAATCAGTGAGAATCTACAGCGTGCCACATCCCCCATCCCCCATCCCACGAAATAACAGAAAAACCTTCCCTCCCTCATTTCTAAAGTCAAATCAAATACCTCACCTAATAAATTACCATTTTGAGTTAATATTTTGTGCACAATCATTTACATACCATTAGAAACATGTCAATGGCAAATCAATTCATACAACCCTGTGGATACCGTAAAAAAGAAACGGATGAATCAAAGGCAACTCGCTGCGATCTTTGCCAGACCTTAGTCGGATTTCAATGCCTGAGATGGAGCGACGAAGAAATCTCTCTTATATCAGGCGCTAAACAATTGAACGGAATCAAGTTCTTATGTAAAAGCTGCATAATCGAAATAAACTCGTTTACGGTTTTTAAAGCAGAACGAGACTATGAGGAAAAGGCAAAAGAGGAGTTTATGAATAGCGAACAGAGAGAAAAAATAGAAGGAATGGAGAAAATACGAGAGGAAACTGCAAAAAACGAATTGAAAAAAACAAAACAGAAAAAGCAGAAATAATAGAAATAAAAGAAGCACCAATAGAGGAAACAGAGGCACAAAATCAAATCCAAATATTTCAAACAAATGGCATTAGCAGCAATAGGAAAAAACAAGTAGACAATAATGAAACAATACTGAAACCACCAAAAACAAAGGCCCCGAGTAAAAATAGGAAAGAAACTATATGTAAATATTATGTGAAAGGAGTTTGCAGATATAAGGGAGGAGAATGTATTTACGAACACCGTCCTATAGGCAACTACTTTTACAATAATGGTCACTGCAAATTTGGTGGAAAATGCAAATTCTACTATCCGGTCATTTGCAAGCTACGCAACATATGGAACCTGCCAGTACGAGGGAAAATGCTACTACCATCATCTCCCGACAAGTTCAAAAGACAAAGGACAAGTTCCAAATGACAACAGAAGGAATGTGAGAAAAAAAATATGTACACAAATAGCAAACAAAACTCAAATAGCAGGCAAAATGTTTTCAACATCTCGGACACAATACGGCTGCTAAGTCTCCTACAGTATATGCAGCCGACACAGCTGGGAACCCTCGAACGGGAACACTTCATGGCAAGAAGCTACCAGAACAGGTAGGCGGGAACCGATCCATCTCAGGAGGACCACAAGGATACAAAACATGCGAAACCAAAGGACAACAAACTTAAAATGCACAAGGGGCAATGCAAAACAAAGAACATAAACATTGTCCTGACAAATATTTAAGGAATAAAACCGAACAATTCTCTAAACAAAGTTTCGTACTTGAAAGGTTTTATGGACGAAACAAGGGCGGACATCGCATGCCTCACAGAAACACATCTTAAAGATTGCCATGGAAACTGCGATAACTGCGGACACTGTATTGATAAGAAAGAATTGCATATCGATGGATTCAACTTACTAAGAGCTGACAGAACAACGAGACGTAAAGGTGGCTGTGCTATTTATATACGTGCGAGGCATATGACAGAGACGGCAATAAGTAAATCCAACAGCTTCGTGGAAACCCTTGCAGTGAAAATAGAGAAACTAAACGTGGTACTGATAGTCATCTATAGACCTCCAAACTCCCCAAATGAAAAATTTTGTGATGCCATTGATGATATCAGAACCCTAATAAAGTCCCTAAATTCTCCATCCCCTAATATAATACTCTGCGGCGTTTTTAGATTTTTATAAAATACAAAAAAGGTGAGTAGAAATATATTTATACAACAAGATAAGGGGGGCATAAGAGAGGACCAGGAGCAAGCAAAAATGCTGATGGCTCTCACGAACAAGTTCATGCTGACACAGGAGATAACAGAAAATACCAGGAAAAATAACTGCCTAGATCTGGTATTCAAAAATAACACGAACTTGATTGCCGATATAAAAATAACCCCAACTATTATCTCAGACCACAATATAATCGAGTTATCAACAAATATGGCGATAACTTTAAAAAACAATACACATACGGAAGGAAGAAACAAATTTGGGGCTTTTAACTTAAACTCCAAGGTCATAAATTGGTAAGAAATCAGATCACACATGGCCCAAATAGAGTAGAAAACAGCTTTAGGGAATAAGACAACTGAGGAAATACTAACAACCTTGGGAGAAAAGACGTTGAGAATTTTGGAAAAATATGCTCCGAAAGCACAGCCAAAAGGAAAGAGGAACTGGCTAGAGAGGCAAAAGAGAAGAATATTCCGCAGAAGAACGAGAGTAGCAACGAAGTTAGCAAATTGCGAAGACAACACTGCCAGGAAAGTAATCCAAGAAAAACTGGAGAGTATCGATAGGGAAATACAAACTCTGATAAAGGGCCATACAGACAGGGAAGAGGAAAAGACCGTAGAAGCAATAAAGGAAAATCCAAACTAATTCTACAGCTATGCGAAAAGGAAAACAAAAACGCGCGCTACTATCGGGCCCTTAAGGAAAGGGAATAATCAACTAACAGACGATCTAAAAGAAATATCTGAAACATTGAGAACCCAGTATGAATCAGTCTTCAGTACCCCAAAAAGTGACAAAGCGATACCTGACATAGATGCATTTTTCGAAGAGAAATTGCAAGGAGAATGTATAACAGACTTTGATTTTACCCCGGAAGATGTAGCGAGAGCTATAGGACAAATGAAATCACAGTCAGCTGCTGGTCCGGACAAATGGAACGCACTATTAATTAAAAACTGTAAAAATGAAATAGCTACACTCTTATACTGGATATGGAGAATATCCCTAGACACTGGGGAAATACCAATATATAAAGGCGGGGATAGATCTCAAGCAAAGAACTATAGACCAGAGTCATTGACGTCCCACCTCACAAAACTATTTGAGAGAATAGTCAGAGAAAATTTATGACTTCTTGGAGACACTGGAAAGATTCAACGAAAATCAGCACGAATTCCGATCGGGAAGATCATGCTTATCACAACTTATAAAGCATTATAACAATATCCTAGATAATAGCACATAAAATGAAACATATGGGAATAACAGGCAAAGTGGGAAAATGGATCTATAACTTCCTCAGAGAACGACTACAGGTCGTCATATTTCAAGGTGTATCATCATCAGAATCAGAAGTACGCAGCTCAGTGCCACAAGGTACAGTGCTGGCTCCACTCCTGTTCATTATCATGCTAACAGACAAAGACAGTGGAATTAACAGCAACAGTATAGTAACATCATTTGCGGACGATACAAAGATCAGCAGAAAAAGTAGCGAGGCAAATGAAGTGGAGGCCTTGCAGAGGGACACAAACAAAATATAAAAATGGTCAGAAGACAACACTATGACATTTAACACCCAGAAATTTCAACTCTTGAGATATGGTAAAAATGAGGAAATTAAACAGACTGCATGAGTGCATATTATGCTCCAGATAGACAGGAAATTCAGAGAAGCACGAAAGCGGTCGACTTGGAGGTAATAATGACCGATGATGCCAAATTCGAGACACAAAATCAGATAGCAATAAAGAAAGCAAAAAGAGTCGCGGGACAGGTACTAAGAACGTTCAAAAGGAGGGACAAGACAGTAATGATTCCCCTGCTGAGAACACTGATCATGCCAAAACTTGAATACTGCTCAGTTTTGACGTCCCATATAAAAAGGAAGAAATTAATAAACTAGAAGAAACGCAGAGACATTTCACACCCAAGATTGATGGCTGCAAAGAACTCAACTACTGAGAAAGACTCCGTAAACTAAATCTGTACTCCCTGGAAAGAAGAAGAGAGAGATATACCATAATCTACATATGGAAAATGATCGAAAAACTGGTACCAAACCTCAAACCAAACTCAATTACCATACAAACAACACTAGACAATAGGAAATACAGAATATGTAGTGCTCCCAAACTAAAGGCCCGACAAGGGACCTCCTCAACACTGAAGGAAAACAGCTTGGTTGTCAGAGGGCTGACTTTTTAACCAGCTTCCTAAGGACCTCAGAAACGTTACAGTGGTCAAAGCTGAAGTCTTGAAGAGAAGACTAGATGCCTGACTCAAGACGGTACCAGATGAGCCGGGTGTACCTGGCTATGTGCGGTGGAGAGCGCAAGAGAGCAACTCGCTCCTCCACCAAGCCAGACCTAGAGGCGGGGCCACCAGCTTGACCTTCGTGTGAACAGAAACCGACGCACGAAACCGCAACGAGGTTAATGAGGTGTATATACAATACTTCATAAGCACAGCGTTTATTATGCGCTGGAAATGCCCAGATTTTAGCTGTTATATGCAACTACATTCATGATTGATAAATTTGTTGTCGGACGGCCGTAGGAAGAAAATTGAAAATAGAATTATCAGATCGGTTTGCGACCCCAAGGTTGTGAAGCCCTGATGTAGAGTATGCTATAAACTGAATGTTAAAGATGCTTAACTTGTGTACATTCCATATTATAAATAAAGTGTCCATATTATATGTAAATAAATTATAAATAAATTGTCGACCCTCCGGGATAATGAGAACAATATTACCTTCTACGTTACTAACTTCCATAGAATACCAATAATCTCTATTGATATAGACGTTTCGGTGCTCCTCAAACAGTGTAATGAGGTACAAAAGTCGTTAATTGAATTGAAACGCCAACACGTGGTGTGTTAAATCAGAAAAATGCGATTTCGGTAGAACAATTTCGGTCAGAGTTAGATGCGTTGGAAGAGACCCTCCTCCCAAAGCCCAGTTACTCGGAAGTTGTTCAACACGTCAGAACCCCAAGAAGCGTGTCGGGCAGCGAGGGAAACGAAATCCCCTCCTCCAACTCCCCCCCCCCGAATGTGGGGTGGAAGGGTGGAAATGCAGCATGCAGGGGAAGCGGTCAACCTCCCTCCTGTTCAGGAAAGGACTCCTGCTCCCGATTTCACAGCGAGGAACAGGGACTGTCCGATGCCAAGAGACAAGGTATCACTGCCCTCTTCTTTACCTTCGACTGCAGGGGAGAGGCGTTCGATTACTCAAACGCCTCGCTCGGCGTGCAGTTTCTCCTCCCCCCTCTCACCGAAGAAGGAGGGGCACGAGCGTCCATCAGGATTGAGGGAAGAGGACGGGTGGGTGACGGTTAACAGACACTCTTCAGTGAGGGTTCCTCAACCTGTCTTAGCAGCAAGGCCACCGGTGAGGAATCTCACCCTCTTTGTGTCGCGAATTCAGCTCTCGAACGAGAAAAGCGATATTCGACACATGGTGGAAGAAGTCTGTGGTGAACATAGTATATTGTGAGTTAATAAACTAAACACAAAATCTCCGTATTATAACTCATTTAAAGTAATAATTAAAGGTGTAAATTCGCAATTCAACCCTTACAATATGAGTCAGTGGCCAGACAGTATTATTGTTAAGGAGTTTATTCACTTTTCCAGGAGATTTGATAACAGGCAAAATATTATTATTATTATTATTATTATTATTAATAATAATAATAATAGGCGCCATAACGTTAATGCCTGAAATTTGTACTGTGTATAATAATAATCATAATAGTAAATTTACTATCAGTCATGGCGGATAACTTGTTGAAAATAGTCTCATATAACGAAAGGTCAGTAAGGAATTCAATTGTAGATGTTCATAAAATCTGTGACAGTGCGGATTTGATACTCCTGCAAGAGCAGTGGCTACCTAAGCAAGCGCTAAAATTCCTCTCTACCATCCATGATGATTTTATGTACCATTCGTCATCAGCAGTAGACTTGTCAGATGAATTAATTGGTGGTGTTGCTTTCTTAATAAGGAAATATTTGTCAAAACATATAAAATTTTTAACAAGCGATAATGTAAGGTTGTTAGGTATTGAATTACAAGTGAACAATGATTCCATATTAATTGTAAACTGCTATTTATCATACAACAACGGCAGTAATCTAAATGAATACATTGTTTTGCTGTACAAAATTAAGTTATTATCAGATAACCCCAAATATTCTCACTGTATAATAATGGGAGATTTTAACGCGCATGTGAACTCGGAATTCTTTGTAGAATTGGGTAACATGTGCGAGTCGACCAAATTAAGTATAAGTGATGTAGATGTATTAGGGGTAACCAGTGGTAATTTTACATACGTTAGTGATATGAGTGGTACCACCAGGAGGATTGATCATTGTCTCGGTAGTAATAACACTGGCCAACAAAATGAAACTTTTTTTCTCATCACAAACATGATCACACTTTTCTTAATGCATTTTTCGCGCTGATTCCGAATCTGGTTTTATTTTTTTTTCTAGCACGTATAGTTATATAGATACACTGGTTTTGATATTTTTAAGTTTTTGATATTGCTATAAGAAAATTTATGGATGTATAGATCACACTTCGGAATGCTAAACAACAAATACATCATATACCTTATTCAATGTACTTATAAATAAAGAATATATACATTATTTTATTAAAAGCGCTGTGAGTGTGATTTCCTTTTGTAAATTTGGCCTGGATTGTCACGATACAGCATCCAACAATGGTCCGCCATCATGCTTTCATTCCAATATCCTTGGTAGCGCTTCTCCATCATCTGAATATCTTGATGGAAGCGCTCTCCTTGCTCGTCACTCACTGCACCAAGGTTTTCAGGAAAGAAATCTAAGTGGGAATGCAGGAAGTGAATTTTTAACGACATTCGACACTCCATTTCTTTGAAGGCATCAAGGAGGTTCTTGACTCCATCCTTATACGCAGGTGACTTGTTGCTTCCAAGAAAGTTTTCACATATCCATTTGAATGCCAGCCAAGCCTTCAATTCCAGCGGACTTAGGACTTTTTCAAATTCAGTGTCATTCAAAACCTCCCTTATTTGTGGCCCAACAAAAATTCCTTCCTTCAATTTTGCTGCAGTAACCTTCGGAAATTTCCTTGAAAGGTATTGGAACCCTTCAGAATTGACTTTACCCATTGCTTTAACAAAATTCTTCATTAAACTAAGTTTAATGTGAAGAGGTGGCAGATAGATCTTTTGGGGAGCCACTAAAGGGACAGACTGGACATTGCTTATCCCTGGGACATATGTATACCTAAGTGGCCAGTCACTTTTGGTGTAATGTTCTATAGTGGCGCGACTGTCCCACAGGCAAAGGAAACAACAAAATTTTGTGAATCCTGACTGCATACCCATAAGCATTCCTATAACTTTTAGATCTCCACAAACATTCCATTGATGACTGTCGTATTTGATTGCCTTAAGTAGTATATCCATATTGTCATATGTCTCTTTTAGATGGACGGAATGGGCAATGGGGATGGATGGCATTATATTACCATTATGCAAAAGAACTGCTTTCAGGCTTCTCTGCGACGAATCAATAAAGAGGCGCCACTCAGATGCCACATACGTCTGAGATATGGCTGTAAATAGTCCATTGATGTCATGGCAATAACAGAGAGGACCGTCTACTGAAAAGAATGCTGTTAATTCAAAATTCCGCTTTCGGTAGTAACTAATACGAACATTGTTCTCAAGTAAATTGTTCTCATTTAGTCTTGAGGCGAGAAGCTCTGATTTCTCTTTAGACAGCGATAAGTCTCTAACAAGATCATTCAACTGTCCTTGGGTTAACTTTTTAGGCTCTAAATGTCTACCTTCAAAAGTGTACTCTGGTTCTGTAGATGGTCCGGAAACGCCAGTTGCACCTTCATCACTTTCCATGTCATCTATGATAGAATCTAGCCTATCACTTGGGGGAATTGGAATGGGCAATGTTTCATCATGTTTTACTGGTCTACGTGCTGAATCCAAGTTTGGATATACAATCTGGTGTTTGTTCTTGGCAGAAAACCCCATTAAGTTCACACTACAAAAATAACAGTCTTCATGATGATCTCTCGGCTCCCTCCATATCATGGGTATGGCAAATGGCATTGAAGCTTTCTTTTTGTTAAGCCAATCACGTAATCCATTTGAACAGCCAGAACAGATTTGATGTGGCGCCCATGGTTTATCTTGGTCACCTAGATGACAACCAAAGTATAGCTTGTATATTTTCTTAATATCGGTTGTAATACTTCGTCGCTGTGTTTTAGTTGTCAACTGGCCGCATACGAAACAGAAATTGTCGGGGTCATTCTTACATTGTCGAGGCATGTTGACTGACCTGAGCAAACTATAAATTAAAAAAAAATGTACACCAACTTGACACAACAAGTTCTTGGACTGGACTGATCTTTTGACACACAAAGCACGGCGTTGTTGCCTGAATCACAATGCTGCTAGACGTAAAAGCTCACACCTGAAATACATAAGATGTATAATTAAGATAATTGAAATAAATAAGATGAATAAACTAAAAAAACACAATAAAATAAACACAATCAAATGTTGAAATATTAGTATTTTGCCTATTTAAAATGGTTAAATCTGTGTAGTTATATATATGCCTTCATCTTGAAAACTATACGTGCTAGAAAAAATCTGAATGCAGTTTTGGAATCAGCGTGAAAAATGCTACCCAGCCACCACAAATTTTACTCTGATGAAAAATCTTTGTTGACCAGTGTAATATAAAGGATAGAATTGTTAGAGTTCATATTCTGCATGATGTCCTTCTTTCTGATCATAGACCATCGGAACTATTAATTAATTTTACCAATTTATGCGCAACATGACATAACAAGAACTCAATAGGTAAGAATAATCGCGTCGATTGGTCTAATGTTACTATGCAACAGAGAATAGAATACAGAGAGAGAACAGGTCACCTCTTTAATAATTTAGAAATTTTGCATCTTGCCTGTAGTAATCCTTGCTCAAATGATTCTCACTGTAAACTCATAGATACTGTAGGTATTATAGTAAAATAGTATCCTAGTATCCCTGTTAAGAGAAGCAGAAGCCCCCTGATTAAATCTTACAACTATGATACGAAGATTATTCCTGGATGGAATGATTTTTTTGCCCCCTTGAAGAGGGAATCGAAAGACGCTTACGATTTGTGGTGCTTTTATGGTAGACCAGATTAGGACCAGTATACATGAATATGTGTAGAAGTAGGGGTCAGTATAAGGCGGCCATAAGGCGATGTAAACAGGAGGAAGAGTCTATTCGACCATCAAAAGCCTGTGAAGCTCACATAAATAGCGATAATAACAAATTTTGGAAATTTGTTAAGAATCAAACGGGTGTCAAAAGTGTCCTCCCTCCGACAATCGATGGGGTGTCGGGGGAGGATGAAATTGCAAAGCTGTGGAAAAATCACTACTCAAACATTCTTAACTGTGAGTAGGGATAATCTTAAGATAGAGTGCAGCGAAACGCCTGTGAGCGGGACAAGGGAAAATACTTTCATATCAGTTCCTGAAGTAAAGAGGTTAATTAAAGAGTTAAAGACTGGTTCTGCGTCAGGGGTAGATGACTTATCGAATGAGCACTTAAAATATGCCAATGACGTGGTATATCTGCATATATCATTGCTCTTATCAGCCATGCTTGCTCATAGGTATATCCCTGTAGAGTTCATGAGGGTATATATCTTGCCCCTGGTCAAAAATAAGTATGGAGGCATTCTGTCTAGCAATAATTACAGGCCTATTGCTGTCACTTCCTGCTTCTCGAAACTACTAGAAAAACTCTTGTTACTAAGATTAAATGATTACCTATGGACATCTCCTAATCAGTTTGGTTTTAAAAGGCCCTACCCAAATGACCTGTATATCTATGTACTTAAAGAAGGATTAACCTCTTATTCAGGGAAGGAATTGAAATAAAAAAAAAAAATTTAAGACAAAATATTTGCTGTGTTTTTACATATAAAAGAATTGTAAAGAATAATACAAGGCATAAAAAGTCATGAAACCCGTCAGCCATAAATCTTATTGTCTTCATTGTCGTATTACCATGTATAATATATATATATATATATATATATATATATATATATATATATCCAGCTTTGGGACAGGATCTAGGGTTTAAAGCATCCCAGCCCAACTATATTCAGAACCTCAGTATACTGTAAGCAAAAGTCTCGTTGTTTATATTGAGGTTCTGAATATAGTTGGCCTGGGATGCTTTAAACCCTAGATCCTGTCCCAAAGCTGGATCCTATCTGCTTTGCAGATAGCTGGTGAGGGAAGCTATGTTTTTGGGGCTTCTTTGCGAGTGACCCGTTGCCCACGTCGGGCTAACATCATGAAAAAGAAAAAAACTATAATGTTTGTCATTTACCATTACTTAGTAGGACTATAGTGGATTTAATTTTCCCAGAAGAGATCCTTGTTCCACGTACGGTGTATATATATATATATAGGGTGTCCCATAAGTCCGGCATCATAGGAGAAATTCATATTTTTCTATTTCTGCAAACCATAATTTATGCTCGGGATGCCAATTTCCCGTTCACCATTCTGTTCAGTGACGAGGCTGTTTTTTATGGAAATGGTGAGGTAAATCGACAGAACACCCGCTACTGGTCTCAAAACAACCCTCACTGGTATACCTCTTCAAAGGAACAAGGTGCATCTCGGGTGATGGTGTGGTGTGGCATTTGGAAGGATCGCATCATAGGCCCCCTCTTTTTCGATGAACATGTCACTGGAGGCACCTACCTACATATGCTCAAGGAAGAAGCATTTCCCAGTGTCTTGAACGAAGAAGGAAATTTCCCAACATGGTTCCAGCAAGACGGCGCTCCTGCACATTACAGCACCCAAGTAAGGGAATACCTGAACCAACAATTCCCTGGTCATTGGATAGGACGTCGAGGGCCTGTGGAATGGCCAGCTAGAAGCCCGGATCTCACGCCACTAGATTTTTATCCCTGGGGCCACTTGAAAGCGCTGGTATACGCAGAGAAAATTAGGAGTGTTGAACATTTGCGGCAGCGCATTATTGGGGCATGTAACACCATTACTCCTGACATCATTCACCGTGTGCTTGCTGACTGGGTATCACGTCTGAATTTGTGTATTGAAAATGTTGGTTTTCGTCGTCGTCGTTGTTGGGCCTAGGCAAGCTACGGCTTGGGACCGTAGCGCATCTATCCGGTATAGGTTAACCTGGATGATGTAGCCATAAGCACTGCCGCTGGTTAAGTGCCAACCAGTGATTATCTCACTAGCCGTATTGAGTCCGTTAGGCGAAACTGCGACAGTACCAAGGATGGAAAATATAACCCTTGGATTTCTATTATTTATTTGCAAAATGGACATGGTATTAGATTAAAATAATTATTTGAATATAAATAATTAACTGACAATTGTAATATATAATTAATTATGTTTACATACAATAAAATAATACAGTATACATAAAATTAGTATTAATGTGGTTTACAATTGAATTATGATGGGTAACTAATTTAAAATGAATTTATAGCTATTCCGAAATTCAAGACGGTAAAATTAACATTTATCTTGAAACAAAAATAAGAGTATTCACTACACACTCCCCCACCAGAGAGGAAGTTCAAAGAGTTCCGAACGACACAGATTTCCCCTGGACCTTTTTGGTAGCTACATGTACCTCGCTTAAGGTTGATTCCAAAAACGCAGGCTTAAGACGATCGATAGAAACCTTGTCGACCTTGGAACCGCGCTGGATGAGAAATGATTTGCGCGTACGTCGGAGAACTTCATAGGGCCCGTCATATGGACATTGGAGAGGCCGTTTTGGGACAGGTACACGAACGAAAACGTGGGTGCAAGACTGGAGGGCTGGGGAAACAAAGATGTTCTGTTGGCTAGTCAATCGAGGGGGAACAGGCTGAAGGGACTGCATGTGAGAGGAAAGTGTTTGAGCGAATTCCGTAGGATCACATGACTTATCCCCTGCAGTGAAGTAGCCACCTGGTAGCCGCAGTGTTGTTCCATAGACTAGTTCAGCCGCTGTAGTCTTCAGATCACTCTTAAATGCAGAGCGAATACCAAGCAACACGAGTGGAAGCTTATCCATCCAATGGGAGTCTTCGTGACACATAAGGGATGACTTCAGCTGGCGATGGAAGCGTTCGACGAGGCCGTTAGCTTGCGGATGATACGCACAGGTATGCGCATGTACTGTACCCAACAAGCTGGTAAACTTCTTCCAAAGCGAAGACTCAAATTGGCGACCTTGGTCAGTGATGACTTTTGTCGGCAATCCAAATCTTGATACCCATCCATGAAGAAAGGCTCTTGCAACAGTGTCCGCTTGGATATCAGGAAGTGGGATGGCTTCAGGCCATCTGGAAAAGCGGTCGAGACAGGTGAGCAGATAACGTTGGCCTTGAATCACTGGAAGAGGGCCAACAATGTCTACATGAATTACCTCAAATCGCTGGGATGGGGGCGGAAATGCGTCAAAGGGGGACCTGGTGTGCCTTTGGACTTTGGCACGCTGGCAGGCAAGGCACGTTTTGGTCCAATGTTTGACATCCTTCCGCATCGAGGGCCAAACAAAGCGAGAGGTAACCAGGTGTTGCGAAGCACGGATACCAGGATGGGAGGGCTTATGAAGATCCGTGAAGACTGCTTGTCTGTGACATGGAGGGACATAAGGGCGAATGGCAGCTGTTGATACGTCGCAATAGAGGGGCACAGACAATCCTGGCATACTCATTTTCTTGAGGGAAAGTGAGTGAGTGGAGTCTTCTCTGAGCAGGTCTTGTAGTTCCGTATCCTTATCTTGATCCTGTGCAATAGCATTCCACAGTGTAGAGCTGAGGGTAACAGAAGTAATCTCTATTCTTGAAAGTGCATCCGCTGGAGTGTTCAAGACACCTTTGATGTGGCGGATATCTGTGGTAAATTGCGAGATATAATCGAGTTGCCTGATGACTCTGGGAGAGTGGTTACAGCTGTTTTTATTGAAGACAGTGACCAAAGGTTTGTGGTCGGTAAAAACACAAAACTCTCGGCCTTCAAGGAAATGTTGAAAATGCTTCACGTTTAAGTAAATAGCAAGAAGTTCACGTCCGAAAGCACTATAACGCGTTTGGGCTGGCTGCAGCTTTTTCGAGTAAAACGCGATGGGTGCTTGTTGACCGTTAATGGTTTGTTCCAACACCCCACCGATCGCAACATCTGATGCATCGACCGTCAGAGTTAGGGGGGCATCACTGATAGGAAATGACAGAGACAATGCACTATTGATAGCATTTTTGGCATTGTCGAACGCCTGTAAACTATCGCTACACCATACCAATTTCGTTACCTTGCGTTTGTGTGTGATCATAGCGTGTAGAGGAGCAAGAACACTGGCACAGTTTTTAATGAACTTGTGGTAATAATTTACCAAACCTAGAAACCGACGTAACTCACGCTGATTATTTGGCATAGGGTAATTTTTTATCACTTCACACTTGTCCTGAAGGGGGGTAATTCCGTGCTGCGAAATCGTGTGACCAAGAAATTCCAAGGTTGGCTGTGCAAACACACACTTAGATGCATTAATAGTAACACCGTATTGTTCTAAGCGTTGAAAGAGGAGTGAAAGATGTTCCTTATGTTCCTCTTCCGTTGAGCTGGCCACAAGCAAATCATCGATGTAGGCATAAACAAAGTCTAAGCCTCTGGTGACCTCATCTATAAACCTCTGAAAGGTTTGCGCAGCATTCCGTAGCCCGAACGGCATCTTCACAAATTCGAATAACCCAAATGGTGTACAAACTGCAGTCTTGGGAATATCCGAAGGCTCTACGGGAATGTGGTGGAAAGCCTTAACGAGGTCTATTTTACTGAAGATAGATTTGCCGTGGAGAAGAGAAGTAAAATCTTGGACATTTGGTACCGGATATCGGTCCGGGATGGTTGTCGAATTCAAAAACCGGTAATCCCCACATGGTCTCCAGTCTCCTGACTTCTTCTGGACCAGGTGTAGGGGAGAGGACCAACTGCTTTTGGAAGGTCTTATTATCCCAAGATCTATCATAAGCTGGAATTCCGATTTGGCAGCTTTCAGTTTGTCCGGGGCAAGACGTCTGGGTTTTGCAAACACAGGGGGACCTTTTGTTGTAATGTGATGGGTAATGGTGTGCTTAATGGTATCACCCATCTGCATCGGTTGAAGAATTCCTGGATATCGCTGGAAAAGGCACTGGTACATGGAATTAGGGGGAACGAGGGAAAGTGCAGAGTTCGAGGCGTCCGGAAGGGCAACCTGTTTGGCAAGAACAGAAAGCAGTGTGGCCTGGTCGCATAAGCGTCGCTTGTCAAGATCCACCAGGAATTTGAAATGCTGGAGGAAGTCAGCGCCGATTATGGGATGCTGCACTTGAGCACAGATGAAAATCCACTTGAAGGATCGGTGAAGGCCCAAGTTTAGTTCACGCGACTGAGTACCGTACGTGGGTATGCGTGAACCGTTAGCAGCGTATAGAGGCGGAGATTCCGAGTGCGTATGACCAGATTTTTGAGGGAATACACTGACTGACGCTCCGGTATCGACCAAGAAATTGACACCAGAGTTCCTGTCCTTTATGAATAACAGGTTGGCAGTGCGAGTACTAGACGCCATTAGGACTCGCTGCTGGGGTTTTCCGACGAAAAATTGCAAGGGGAGATGCACTTCCTAGCCTTCTTTCCAAATTTACAGTGATAGAAGCAGATCTTCCCGGAACTCGAACGATGCCTCTTCGTAAATCTTGACCGAGAATGGCTTCTTTGCCGTTGATTTTGTAGCAGAGAACAAACGTGGTTGAGTTGTTGACTTAACTCTTCCACTTTCAACTCCAGTTCCGATTGTGTGTTCACGTTGTTGACCGGAGTTGTGTCAATCTCCACTACTTTGTCGGCAGTTTCTGCTAGTTTATCAACTGGAGTAGCAGGATCCATAGTGGCCAAGACACGCTGAGCTGATGGAGGAAGTTTCTGCAAGAACAACTGTCTAAAGATGTCCTTATCAAGGTTTTGTGCGCGTTCGCCTAGAGCGCACTGCATAGCCCTCAGCATTTGAGTGGGCTTACGGTCTCCAAGTTCTTCTTTTGAGATTAACTGATGTAGTTTCTCACGCTCGGAGACAGTGGTGCGGCACAGGATGGCAGACTTCAGATCGTTGTATGGGTCCTCACTCGTGGAAGTAGACACGATGACGTCACGGACTTCAGAGATGATGCTCGCTGGTAGAGAGGACAAAACATGATCGTATTTTGTCCTGCTAGCGGTGATCCTTCCCAAGTTGAATTGTGATTCCACTTGGTGGAACCAAATAAATGGATCACCCGGCCAGAAGACGGGGAGCTTTACGCTCAAGTGGGAGATGGCACCAGCGTCGTCAGGCATCTTCTCCTATGCTTGCTGACGTACAAGCAAGACGACAAGTTACCAACGAAGGAGTGGAGGTTGAGACGAGCGCAGGCACAGAGCGCACGGGCAGGGTGAGGGGCAGAGGGCACGAGCGACGTTACAGTCTGGTCCTAGTCGCTCGGGTGAAGGGGGTGATGGGCACGAACGACGTTACAGTCTAGTCCTAGTCGTTCGGGTAAAAGGGGGGAATCCAACTCCGGGGTCACCAATTGTTGGTTTTCGTCGTCGTCGTTGTTGGGCCTAGGCAAGCTACGGCTTGGGACCGTAGCGCATCTATCCGGTATAGGTTAACCTGGATGATGTAGCCATAAGCACTGCCGCTGGTTAAGTGCCAACCAGTGATTATCTCACTAGCCGTATTGAGTCCGTTAGGCGAAACTGCGACAGTACCAAGGATGAAAAATATAACCCTTGGATTTCTATTATTTATTTGCAAAATGGACATGGTATTAGATTAAAATAATTATTTGAATATAAATAATTAACTGACAATTGTAATATATAATTAATTATGTTTACATACAATAAAATAATACAGTATACATAAAATTAGTATTAATGTGGTTTACAATTGAATTATGATGGGTAACTAATTTAAAATGAATTTATAGCTATTCCGAAATTCAAGACGGTAAAATTAACATTTATCTTGAAACAAAAATAAGAGTATTCACTACAAAAACAATGGTGGACATATTGAGCACGTTCTCTAAATAAAAGCTTTTGTTTTGCCTTTTTTTAATTATTTTTCCTATGATGCCGGACTTATGGGACACCCTGTATATATGAATGATGCAGACCCACAAGGAAAAAGAAAAATTATTCCAAGGTCTTTCGTGTATTTAGAAGTACAACTCGTCGGGGAATGAAGGGAGACGGCGAGATGACAAAAATATATACCACCGGACAGAAAAACAAAAAGATTAGCGAAAGGTATTTTAACAGGATATTGTCAATTTTATACATTCCCTCACTGTTATTGAAATTATTTTAAAAATGGATAAATGCACATTCTAGAATATTCCTTTCAATTATATCTCTGTTTCTTAACGAGTGCTTTAGAACTGTTCCACTTGATACTATGATTACATTTAGGTAATCTATGATTACATAATTTTAATACATTGTTTAACCATATGTATAGATGTAATCATAGTATCAAGTGGGACAGTTCTAAAGCGCTCGTTAAAAACAGAAATATAAGTGAAAGGAATATTCTAGAATGTGCATTTATCCATTTTAAAAATAATTTCAATAACAGTGCGGGAATGTATAAAGTTGGCAATATCCTGTTAAAATACCTTTTGTCTCTAATCAACTCTTGTTAATCATGTGCTAAGCTTTTTGTTTTTCTGTCCGATCGTATATATTTTTGTCATCTCGCCTTCTCCCTTCATTCCCTGACGAGGTGTACTTCTGAATACTCGAAAAACCTTGGAATAATTTTTTTTTTCCTTGTGGATTTGCATCATTCATTCATTTCGCGTGTTTAATTGTGAAATTCATCCCATATATATATATATATATATATATATATATATATATATACACACACACACACAGAATTCCCTATCATGAAAAACAGGGCCAAATATAATTTGCTCACTCTTCCGCAGAGAACGCTGTCGTGAACACGCGTCAGTTGTTGAAGTTCTATTGCGTTTTTGTCTGTATGCATGTGGACGACGCAATCGCATCCAGTGGTAACGGGTACACAGAAGCGCTCGGCATCATTCAATGACATGTATTTTTTCTTATTATTAATATCAGTATTATGCCTAAGACAGTGTTACCGGTGGTCACTATACTTTAAATGCATAGTAGCATTGGATCAGCGTGCTGTATTACATCAGATGGTCTCTAATCCTTAAATACTTTCAATTTTTTTAAAACTTTTTTAGCTTTTAAAATGATGGTCGCTAAAATTCATGGTATGACACCACATTTATTTATATATATATATATATATATTTATATATATATATATATTATTTTTATTTTTTTTTATTTATTTATACTCTATATTCAACTGGCACTCCCCCACCTCCGTTGCCCTATTCGTCGTAAATGTCACCATATTATTACAATCTATTCAAGGCGCCGACATTCGTCCCGTTTAAAGGCTTTTATTAGGATTATTTCCTTTAGGAATTTTGAAGTAACTCGACATTTAAAAATTAAATTTATATTTTTGTGCATTTTCAAAGGGTATTTTACCCGCTAGAAATCTTTGAAATTAAGATATAATTGATCCCTTTCCTTCCAGACTGCATTCGTTGTCAAATGAATTACTGTGAAAAGACTTTCTACCATGACCGAATGCTCAGTAATAAGACTCGAAGAGCGGCGCGAATCTTCAAATAGATTTTGAATTATTTTAGCTATGTCTTCTTTGAGATATAAATGGAGTCACAAATTCTTTATGATCTTCTTGGAAACTACTTAAAACTGTTTAATAGGATCGATTATTCCTTAAGTTAAAATTAATTCTAATTTTCCTTTTTCCTTGTGACTACCGCATATTAAATATTAATATTTTATATTATATTTTATATATATATATATATCTTAATATTATATATATATGTATATATATATATTAATATTATATATATTAATATTATATATTAATATTAAATCTGAAATGATGTTGGTAATGACTAATTACGTATTTGTACGAAAAATCTGTAATGATAAGGCGTTCAATTTCCAGTTATACATATAATAATAATTAAAGTCCCTACCAATATGATTTAACAGTAATGTTTTAATCCGCAAACCAATAGGAAGACAGAGATGATACCAATACGTTTATACGATAAGACGCTATCAAGAGCCTTCATTTAGTCGCTAAATGCTGTATCACAAAACCGTGATATACAGCTGTATCGAGGCCTGATCAACATTTCAGAATATGCATGAGGGGAATTCAGTAAGATCAAAGGATAATTCTGGGGGTTGGTCCCTAAATCTTTTATCACAAAAGTACGACAAACATCTATATCGGATCCTAATGGAACTTTGAGGTCATGGAAGCGTGTATGGAACTTTGTAGACTGAAAAAAAATATTTAAAAATTTCATTGCGATACAAATCACCAAAATATTCTCTTCATTTCACTTTGAAATATATTTTAATACGTAAATACGTATCCGAGAATCTTTAATTTTTTTTATACTTTTATTTAAATGAATTTATTATGTTTGAAAATGTTCAATATTATTCTAGTTTCGAATACAATACTAACGTGTATATATATATATATATATATATATATATATATATATATATATATATAAAATATGTTATAGAATAACTGCTCCTTTTTTGGAGGGAATGTACGGGCGCGAATAGCGTCAAGCCCTAAAGACGAGTCCAATGCGCATGTGCGAGACCCGAGGGTATAAAAGCTCGAGTCAAGCCACACCCGGGACGATTCTACCACCTGATATTACCCATGTTATATGCATAAACCCGTTGCCGTTAGGCCGGTTCATCCACTCCCATTAGTTATCAATTAAAGTGTTATGTAAGCTATCATTCATTAGTCATCCCTTTTACGGCTTACAACCTGAAGCATCGACCCCCATCCTAATGCCCGAGTAACTTTGAGGGCAACTGAAATACCCCAAAGCCAGTAGATCTGAACCCCGCCTTATATTGGGCGTTCCACCAAAACACACGTCAGAACCAAAAACCCTAATATATATATATATATACAGTATATGCGCCTTGGTGGTGTAGTGGTTAGCGTCGCTAACTACGAATCCATCGGCCCCGGGTTCGAGACCCGGTGACGGCAGTCGGCGCGCAGCAAAACCCAGCTGTTCATCCTTCCACACAATAAAGAAAGTGGTTGTTAGATAAATGGGTACCCTGGGTGGCCTAGTGGTTAAGTCGCTGGGCTGCTGGTGGGGCGTGGTTCGGATTCCACGTTAAACTGTAGGTCTAAGGTGAAGTGAAAAGCTTGACCTTCGTCAGAATGAACAATTCGGGGGGAAGCTAACCAAAGGATATATATATATATATATATAATAAAAACTGTGAATCTACAATCAAAAACACTTTCCAAATACCTGAAAAAATTGAAATTATTTAAAACAATCGTGCATTTTTCTTCGATATATTTTTAACATACTTTATCAAACAAACAAATCACAAGTGATGTATAGTGTTTTATGTCCGCATTCGTAATGATATATATATATATATATATATATATATATATATATATATATATCAGGTCAAACGACGTTGGATTTGTTCCATAGTTCGATGGATGACCGTCTTCTGCGTTCAAATGATGTAGCCACCTGTGGTTCAGATTTCACGCTAAGCTGTATGTTTTCTACCCCTCTGTCGTATAACAACCCATCTCCGTTAGTGCAGATGCTGAGTCATACAGTTAACAATGACAGTCTCAACCAAGCCCGTAACCCCCTCTTGGTGGTCCTAGTCTCAAAACAAGATCTCAAACAACATTCAATTATGAAAAGTTTTTTGTAAATAGTTTTCGAAGTACTTTAGGTGTTCGTTAATCAAATTCTGAGATTTCGAAATTAATCTTCACTTCTCTTTACTCCATCATTGATCCATTGTCAATATACGAGTTATACCGAAGAGTTTTTGTATGTAAAAAAGATGTAACAAATTTCCTTTACCGGTTATGGGAGGGGTGGGGGTGCGGGTGGGGTTAAAATAAAAACATCATAATCAATTTAAAAAACGTGACAAACCACAATAACGACCAATATTTTTTCCTTTTGCTTCCAACACCAGTTTAACACGATCTTGAAAGCAACGCAGAAATTTACCAATCAATTCCTTATCAATCTCGGTGCTTTGCAAAACCTCTTCGAGCACTCTCTCCAACGTTTCTCCTGAATTTCGGTATTAGCATCTTCGACTAACAGCTGCAACCAGATTTTCACAAGGATTTAATCAGGCGAGTTTCCATGTCATCTTCCGAATTTAACTTATCCAAACTTACTATACTAATGTCTTTTGTCAAAAATCTCCCCAAACCTAAAGAATTCTCTTACGCTCTTAACATGAAATGTGGCATCTCATCAGCGAAAATACGCGGTTATAGCAACCCTTCCATAGAACACATTTTACTTTAAAAAAAGATACAAAATGAAAAAAGAATGATTTAAAAGTGTAAAATCGTAAACGAGTGGATTTCTTTCTTACATTTTGCACACTCTCATTTACGTAATTTATTCGTGCTTCCATTTCTTTTGCAGACATAAAGTTAAAATTTAAAACATTTTTAAAGCACCATTGAGATAAGATAAGTCCAAGAATCGCATTTGTATCACTAGAATGCAGCTGGTTCCCCCGCATCACATTTGTTCCTTTGATCCACCTGCGCGCTCTTTCGCGAACTCTCAGAGATCATCTAAAAGATCATTAGAATCTCGGCTTTAAGGATCACGTAGTGATCACTCAGTCTATTTAAAGTGAATATATATATTCGTAATTAGAGCTTCAATGGAAGTAAAATGAAAAGTTTAAATTTTCCTATATATATATATATACAGTGTATATAAACTTTCCTATATACAGTATATATATGAATAGCATTGTTTACGTAAGAGATTAACAGCGTTAATATGTATGTGTTCCTGTGTTAGCGTGTATTCTTTCTTTTTCGATACGTATACATGAAACGTGTACGCAGAAAATCCATTTTTTTATGTCGTTTTCCGATCGTCCAAAGAACGACGTTGTAAAATTGTAAATAAAAAAATTGGAAATGCATCGTTGATAAAATCAGTTGTGAAATTCTTCTTTTAAAATGAATCCCATTTTCTCTTTATTTGTATTATACGTTCGTAATTTATCGTTTTCTTCTTTTCTCGATACGTTTGAGATTACTTTCTGGGGGAACTATTCCAAATTTTATCTCTTTTTACTTACGTCTCTCTCTCTCTCTCTCTCTCTCTCTCTCTCTCTGTTACTGTTTATCTATCTCGATTTCGACTTGATTCTTTTACTTTGTTTCGGAAATTTCGAATTGTTTAAAAAATTTCACATTACTTTCGATATGGTTAGGGTTTCTCCGTAACCTCTGAAAAAAGGTCTCCGAGTTCTTTTAACTTCCCCAATCTTATGGTCACTTTCAGTTTTTGTTTCATTCTCTTTATCTCATTAATGCCATTCTTTATGGCACTTTCTTCTGGATAATTATTTTATATTTATGTAAGAACAAGGATGATACGCGAGTGTTTCTCTTGTATTGGTTAATTCTTAATTATATTTTATTCTGTATATTCATCTCTCTCTCTCTCTCTCTCTCTTTCTCTCTCTCTCTCTCTCTCTCTCTTCACACACACACACACACACACACACACACACACACACATACACACACCTTTCCTTTTTAACTTATGAATAATGTCCCAAAATCAAAGTTCTTTCGTAGCTTAGAACCATTCCCATTACTAAACTTAGAAATCAGCATTTGCAATTTTGAATCTACATATCAACGAAGATAAGAAAGAAATGTTGCTTCGCTTTTTTTTATTTATTTTTTAAAAGTAAAAAGAAAAAAATATAAGAATGATGAGTCTTGTATGGAAATCAAGACGAATGATTTTGATATAAATCAAGCGAAAATAGAATGCAAGGAGAAGGGTACAATAAACAAAGATTGATGGCCTTCAAACTTAACTCCACGTAAAACGATTTCAATGAAGATAGTGAAGCTTCTCTTTTAGTTTAATATTTTGCCCTTCACTTTTCATTTGGAGGAAGTGAAAAAGCTTTAATCAGATGAAAAAGTTGCTCGTTCTTCGTTCCGTCTGGACGTATATAATAATAATAATAATAATAATAATAATAATAATAATAATAATAATAATTTGTTGATTTCACGTAATATTTCTTTGTAAATGTTCATTTGTTCTAGTTTTTAATTTTTGTTCATATCGTGTGGTTGTATTTGCGACGTTAACAAATATCTCGATGGTAAAGAAGAAATGAAAATTGTACAAACGTTTATTATTTCTTAATCTCCCTCTCGAGCGAAAAGTAAATTTTTTTTCATCAAATAAATTTTCGTGTATTACAAAGAGAAAATAGTTTTACTTAACTTTAAAAAGAAAATTAAGGAGCTGTTTTCAAGGTGGAGTATATGTAAGGTCGTATGATAAGAGCCCTTACGCACGCACACACGTCCTCCTTCTCTCTTTCTGTCTGCTATGAGCGTTTTCTTTTTATTATTTATATAAGGTAAACTCACATTCGGAATTCGAGGATAAGAAGGTGAACACGGTGTTAAAATGTATGATGCAGAGAGGGAGGAAAGGTATGAAAAATTGGGAAAAGGTACAGAAAAGAGACAGAAACAAGGTACAGAAGCTTATACAAGGACATATAAAACCCGTCGAACAACAAATCCTTCCCTATATACTATGATCGTGCTATTTTATATATATATATATATATATATATATATATATATATATATATATATATAATTTTATATTTTTTCTGGTATAAAACCTAATAGAAACAAATATGTCTGTCCGTCAAATATCGTTTATTTCAGGGGTGTGAAGCTTATTCTAGGTAGGAAGGGGTCTATAAACCGACATCATGTCTCAGTCGTAAGAGTTATATTCACCAATTACTGGAAACAGGATTAAGGATAAAGCATTCGAGTGCTTACATCAAGATTTTATTTACTAGTATACTGAGCGTTTTATTGCAATTTCGTTTGCTTCTTTGCTTTCCCAGACCACGGTTACGCATCCTAATTGCTTGGAAACGTTCTATAACGACTAAAATGTAAGTTCTCCTTTATTTCTTTAGGGCTTTCTCATATATTATAAGACCTAACACTGCTAATTCATGTTAATTTAAGATATATTTTTAAATCCTGTAAAATGTAGAGGAAGAAATTCAGATTCGTAATGAGAATTTTGAGAACGTTTTATTGACAACTTTGGTTAAACTTAGCAAAAATATTTCTTGATAAACTTCGTGCATATAGATATAATATTTGTTGTTTAATGTCGTAAATTACAGTTAAAAATGTTAATTATCATTAGAAATTAAATGACAAGTTACATTTATTTGCGAAAGATTCTCTTTATCTTTTCTACAATTTAGAGACAATATACGAGAATTAATACATTCTGAAAAAAAGTATTTACTTATTTTAACCCAAATTGGTGTGAAATAAGTTCTAACCATTCAGTAGTTAAGATGTCCCTATTTTCAAAACTACTAAGTTAATATAGTAATTTGAACTACACTTAATGGGTTTACTTAACACGAGTTTCGTTTAAAATAATTTAATAGATTTTAGAATGTGTACAAAATGGGGTATTCATATTTTCAATATTGAATTATTGTATGATATAATAATTACGAGTTACATTTTGAAAAAACTGAAACAAATTTGGTTTCCTTTAAAAGATTCAAAAACAGATCTTGAACTGGCAGTTTATTTATATTTTTGACCCCTCTGAATCTCTGATGCATAATGGAAACATTTATTCCAATCCATGCCAGAGAGTTTATGTATTCTTTCAATAATATATATATACTTTTTCCTATCCGAATTTTTTCCTGGAGGGACTGTAAAGATAGCGCTTTTCCTGACTTTTTAATAACCCAAGCAGAGTCTAAGCCTCAGAAAGAGAGTGTGAGAAATTAAATCCACTTACTTGGCTAACTGTGAGACTTCGGCTCAGAAGCTCATGTGCTCATGTCTGGGTAAAAGATAGTTTTGAAGTAATGATCTTTATGAGATTCCTATATAAACTTTGCCTGGCTCAGAACGGACGGTACCAGATGAGCCGGGTGTACCTGGCTATGTGCGGTGGAGAGGGAAGAGAGCAACTCGCTCCTCCACCAAACCAGGCCTAAGGGCGGGGCCACCAGCTTGACCTTCGTGTGAAGAGAGACCAACACACGGAACCTGAACGAGGTTAGCGAGGAAGTATATACGTATATATATATATATATATATATATATATATTTACAAGCAGTTACAAGCAAAAGAGGAAGCCTCAAAGACCGTTTGGTCCACTCGGGGAGGTTCCTGTTATTAAACTGTTCATTTTTTAACTATTCTAGCAGTAGTAGAAAATAGAATAGGTAGATAGATAACCATAAGGCCCTCTCCTCACCCTCAGCTCCATTCCCGCCAGAGGCGAGTACGGAAAAACGTTGAAAAAATACCTTGACCATAGAAAAGTAGCCAAGGAAATTTTACAGGAAACAGGAGGATATATAAAGTAGATCGACAATTATGCCATGCACACGGAGATCGTACACTCAATATATTAACCAACAATATACTTGTGCCAATCGTACATCAACCACTTTGTAGCGTCACAAAAACGTCGAACATATGGGAACAAGAATTAAATTAAGAACAGATATCAGATTTTCCACACCATGCCCTCACCCGTCACACGAATCCAACCAACCAAAAGAAGAAAACATTGTGTCGGCAGAAATGCAATCCTACCATACCTAATCCATGACACGCATTTTCTTTAATTTTTTTTTTTATGAAATTATGTGTTTCTACAAAATATTTTTCTACTATATTCTTAGACATTAACAAGGCAGGCTAGTGCGTGAGCGTGTTTTGTGTGAATGGGTGTCTGTCATGTGTACATGTGTATGTGTCTGCCAACTCTTTGAATGTCACGAGAGAGAGAGAGAGAGAGAGAGAGAGAATCAACCTGAAACAAATAAAATTCGCTGACAGTACTGAAAGTAAAAGTGTACAACACAAAGTTAAAATCGAAATTGTATAAAACGCTAAAAAAAATATATTACTAAAACTAAAACTAAACCTAACGAGATATTTCAAATGGTTTCAAAATAATTTAAAATTAGGAGTAAAATGTAAAACTTAGAAAAATTTGCCTAAAATTAAGTATAAAAAATAATTACTTAATTTTTCTTGAAAATTACTAAATATAAATCAATTCTGACGAATCTTTCAATTTTGTTGCGAATTTCAATTTATGTGAAAAGTGATTCCACAATTTGAACTACGTCGTGACGTCGTAACGTTTCGGCATCACTTCATTTAAGAAAGCAGGGTGCGCTATTGCGCATGTTGGGAAGAACTTGGTTGGTTGATTTGTAATTGTTCTGTTCTGCGTTTTTCAACCAGGAAGGCGTTTTTCAGTAAGTGTTTAAAGATCTCTAGTTGTTTCATACCAATACACAGCCTTATACACTGGCTACACTTATACTAATACATTACGAAAGTCTTGCGATTGACTGGGAAAGTATATGTAAATTTAAAAAGACTGATAAAGGTAATAAAGGCTTAAAAAAATTTCTGAGATAGATGTCATGGAAAAAATTCTTTCATACAAGTTTGGTTAAATTATTCCTTACTGCAAAATATGTAAAAAAAAATGGGAAAAATTAAACCTTTTTTTAACTGAGTGTCCGGTATCAGTAGTTTGTTTGGCTTCAATAATTTATTCGATGTCAGACGAATAGTTGAGTCAATCAGTTTTGGGAGAAATTTCTGCAGGGAAATTGCAGCTGAGTACGGAAACTTGCATAACAAGAACAAATTCGAGATGCTTTATTTAAAGATAAAAACTATAAAAAACATTTTAGAGAATAAATAAGAAAATAAATTAGTTAATTCTATGGGTTTGGATTTGCAGTAAAATGACCTACAGTATATAAGACGAGCCATCTTATAAAATAATATAATAATAATAATAATAATAATAATGATTAGCAGTTTTATAATCAAAGGCAGCTAATAAAACTAGTATGCACTGTCCTCGGCTTGAAAAATCAGAAATGTATCGTTGACAATCTTGTAAAAACAGGACTAACTACAACTAAATATACTGTGACTGTAAAGTAATTAAACAGTACACTTACTGTAATATGAAAGTTTTTCTAAGACCTGGAAGAGTACATTTATTACCCTATTTATTTTATTGGATCATACTTGTCAAAGAAACGAACCATTTGTTCTACTTTCGATCTTGACTTCCAACCTACAAACAGTGTACTTCTCGAACAGTATACATTTAGCAGAATAGTACATTTAGTGCTGTTTCTACTCTCATTTTCAAAGTAGACACAGAGGACAGCATTTATAGAGGGGCAGGGCCTGTATGAAAGGACTTCAATTGGACTGGAAATACGTTCAACATTGTTAGTTCAGTGAAGCAGAAAAATGCATCAGCTATAAACGGTTCTATCGAGAGGGAACTCCGTCCATTCTGCCTATAATAACCATTGTAGTTCTTTTTTATTATATGGCTATAACCGGTTTCCAGAGCATAACTCAATTTATTATTATTATTATTATTATTATTGTTAATATAGTAGTAGTAGTAGTAGTAGTAGTTGTTGTTGTAGTAGTGAGTGACACTTCACAAGAAAATACCCAAGAATGTCAGTATGAGTTTTCATATATTTTCCTTGAGAATCCTTTCTCCCGCCCGAATTGTTTATCCTCACGAAGGTCACGTTTATTGCTTCACCTTAGACATACAGTTTAACGTGAAATCCGAACCACGCCCCACCACGGGCGGTCAGCAGAAATTACAAAGTCCTCGGTTCGATCTCACGACCTCCGGATCAGCAGCCCTGCGTCTTAACCACTAGGCTACCCAGCGTACTCATTTATCTACCAACCATTTTTTATTGTGTAAAAGGATGAACAGCTGGGTTAGTTGCGCGCCATCTGCCGCCAATGGGAATCGAATCCGGGACCGATGGATTCGCAATTAGCGATGCTAACCACCACACCACCGAGATGCATACATACACACACACACATATATATATATATATATATATATATATATATCATATATATATTTTCATTTGTTCGTTCTCTCTCCTCATCTTGCGCGGAATGTTCTCCTATACAAGCGTCGTTCTTTACGTTAATTATACTGCGTGTTCTTTGCAGTTGAAATGTATATATATATATATATATATATATATATATATATATATATATATATATATGTGTGTGTGTGTGTGTGTGTGTGTGGTGTGTGTGTGTGTGTGTGTATATATATATAATGTCCCTATATTTTAGAGCTAATTTTTAATGGTATAATAGCTTTAGTGTTAAAAACATTTTTCATTTTATGAGCGTTCGTAGATTCCGTAAGAGCTGATTCAGTCTCATTTCCTGACCAAATTAACTTCATTTTTAATCTAGGAGCTCTAGGAGTGTTTTTAATTTTGGCACTAAAATTAGCTCTGTAACATTACGTCCGTTATCTACTGGTGTAGAAAACGTGTGTATTCTTCTCTCTCTCTCTCTCTCTCTCTCTTCTCTATATATATATATATATATATATATATATACTGTATATATTTTATTTATTTATTTATGGGTGATTTTTTAGACACTTTAAAAGGTTTGAACTAGGGACGCTCAATATATTTTGCCATGGGGCTGAAATGTCTTTTTGGCCGTAAGTTTGAACTTTCTGCGCTTCTCATAACCGGATTTTTCCAGTTTGAACCTCCCCTCTTTGTATAAAACCGCTTTTAAACGCTCTTTTATAAAACCGATGGTTAACGCAGTTTCGAAAATGGTGTCTGACAGTGATGTGCGTCGTAAACACAGTTGTTATCGAGTTCTTAACCGCAGCGAAGGAAACAGTTGGAAATATTCACAAACGTCTACAAAACGTTTACGGAGATAGTTTTGTTGATCAAAGCACAGTTAGACGCTGGTCTAAACGTGTGAGATCATCGGAGAGAGGGAGAGCCAGCCTCGATGATGAGCCAAGCAGCGGTCGCCCGGCATCGGCTGTGACATCTCACACTGTGCAACGTGCTAACAGCATCATTCGATCAAATCGGCGCGTCACATACATGGAGCTATCACTGGAGCTAGGAATTAGTGAAGTAAGTGTGAATACGATAATTCAGCAACTGGGATACTCAAAAGTGTGTTCACGGTTTGTTCCTCGCCAACTGACTCAAGATCACAAACCCCAAAGAAAAGAAATTGCTTTGGAATCGTTGGTTCGATACGAGACAGAAAGGGATGACTTCCTTTCACGAATTGTGACTAGGGATGAGACTTGGGTACACCACTTTGAACCTGAAACAAAACGCCAATCCATGGAGTGGCACCACGCAGACTCTCCACGCAAGAAAAACTTCAAAATGGCTCCCTCTGCAGGAAAGGTTATGGCCACCATCTCCTGAGACATGAAAGGGGTGATTCTGGTGGACATTATGAAGAAATGACAAACAATCAACTCAGAGGCATATATTGCTACCCTACAGATACTCCAGAGACGTATAAAACGAGTTCGACCGGAGGGAAAACTGGAAGATGTCCTTCTTTTGCACGATAACGCAAGACCACACAACAGTTTGCAAACAAGAGAGGCCATCTCAAAAATGCGCTTGACTGTGTTACTTCACCCTCCATACAGCCCTGATCTGGCACCTTCAGACTTCCATTTGTTTGGGCCAATGAAGGATATTATTCGTGGAAGAAAGTTTCAGAGTGACGATGAGGTTGTTAAGGAGGTTAAGAGGTGGCTCCAGCGGACTTTTCCCAGCAAGGAATAAAGGCCCTCGTTTCGAGGTGGAGGAAAGCCATCGAAAAGGATGGAGACTATGTGAAAAAATAAAAACTTGTAAAAAAGGTATGTAACTACTTGTGTACAAAATTTGTGGAACTTACAAGGAAACTTGGAAAGAAAAAAAAAGGTGGGGCAAAATATATTGAGTAGCCCTCGTATTTTTATTTTTATTAACTGAAATAAAAGAATGAATATTTTCCTGTATCTTCTCTACACACGGGGAATTAGTGCTTTAGTACAAAACATACTCTATGTGATGTCCTCTCAGCTCACGATTTATGATAAAGAGATCTCATGGCACCAACATCACCAGATCTAAACCTCCATTACTTTTATCACCTGATATCTCATATGTATGTATGTAGGCATCTCTCTCTCTCTCTCTCTCTCTCTCTCTATCTCTCTCTCTATCTATATATATATATATATATATATATATATATATAAACAATAGGGGTTGCAAAAGTAGTGGTGTATTTTTTATTCATGATTTCATGATTTTGGCAGACCACCTCTGAGCAATATTCACTCAAATTTGCAAAGTTTCGTTCATTCACTTCGTATTAATGGGATTGTACAGACCATCGACATCGATTTTACAATTATTGATCTGACGTTTGACGTTGCGAAGGACATCAGCAACCAAACGCGGCGCCACAGAGAATGCAGCACTTGCAATACGAGATTTGAATTCCTCGGACACCATGAAAGCTCTCGAGGCACCGATGATATAACATATGCAGATTAAAATATGAATACGACGATGCATCTAAAAAAATGGATTTTTTCCATTTTTCTCTTTGGACAAACCATGATAATTTCACATATATATATATACACCTTTGGTTAGCTTCCGCCCGAATTGTTCATTCTGACGAAGGTCAAGCTTTTCACTCCACCTTAGACCTACAGTTTAACGTGGAATCCGAACCACGCCCCATCAGCAGCCCAGCGTCGTAACCACTAGGCCACCTAGGGTACCCATTTATCTACCAACCACTTTCTTTATTGTGTGGAAGGATGAACAGCTGGGTTTTGCTGCGCGCCGGCTGCCGTCGGGTCTCGAACCCGGGGCCGATGGATTCGTAGTTAGCGACGCTAACCATTACACCACCGAGGCGCTACATATATATATATATATATATATATATATATATACTGTATATTTGTATATTAAATTAATACACAGTGTGTATATATATATGTATATAATATATATATATATATATATATATATATATATATTATATATACACTAATTTTTCAATAGAGTTAACGTACATGTAAAACTACAAATGACAGACGATTTACGTCCTTTGAATTTGTGAAAAAAGAACACCATTACGAATATTGCTAAAAATAAATTACCAAAAAATATTTGTAAGTATTTTTTATGTTTTTCAATTTCATTTGGAAAATTAATTTCAAAATTGCTGAAACATCACAAGTACAAAGGAAAAGAGGAATAAAGAATAAATACAATATCCAGATAGATAGATAGTTCTTGCAAAGCCTTTCGAGAGAATCAACAAAGATGGACAAAATGTTCGTAACCGCTGCGTATCGACGTTCCTTTAAGACTTAAGTGATAATAACGGATCACTTCTTGCTCACTCCTTCTTTTAAACGTTTCGTCCCCCCTCGAGGTGACGTAGAATGTGTTTTTTGTACGTTGTTAAAGTTATAGAGGTCGTCCTCGTTTAACGGAACCACTTTATACGGAATTTCACAATTACGGAAATTGTATTTTAGTACCGAGGTCCGTTATACGGACAAAAATTACGCAGTTACGGAAATTTTTTCGGAAAAGTTAAAAATGAAATCTCACTGCTGAGCAATGATACGAACTACAATATATTAAATGCCCTACAAGCAAAAAAAAAAAGTGCAAGATTAGATGATTTTTAGGGCTAGATTACAAAAGTTACTCAGTTAACTACACGCAGCTGTATAAGGAGAAGACGATGCGTGGAAAACAGACAAGACTCTTATCATTTTTTCGCCCACAAACATCATCACCTCCACCCACGGCAACCACGCGCCAAGATGATGGGTCAGACAGTCAAACTGACGACCTTCCATTGCTCCTTCAGCTTCAAGAGAAAGCATCTGATGATGATGTGGAAGAGGAAGGTGCTGCCCCTTCGTCAACCACCTTATTTTCTCCAGTACAATATAATTTATAAAAATATATTAAAATATTATTGTTTTCTATTTAAATGTGTTTAAAAAGGTTAAAAATTATATTTATTATGCAGTTTTGGGTTGGAAAAATCTTCTGTAGGAACGCATCTTCCATTACTGTATATAATGGGATTTAATGGGGAAAATAGGGTCCGTTATACAGAAATTCGGTTTACAGACAACTTTTCAGGAACGTAACCCTTCCGTATAACGAGGACTGCCTATATATATATATATATATATATATATATATATATATATATATATATTGTGTGGGTATTGTACATTCCAGGCATTTCTCTCTCTCTCTCTCTCTCTCTCTCGATCGATCGATCGATCGATCGATCGATTTATTATGACTAAATTCCTAAAAGTATTATGATTTGCAGTTCATTGTTTTGATGTTTCTTTTAGAAATGAAAAAAGTTTATTTGTTTATGAAATATTTGTCATTAATTAAATAAAATGTAATAAATTTTAAATTTTAATTTCAAATCATTCTTGACTTAAAAATAAAATTTTAATAATTAATTTATTTAAAAATATATTAGAAAGATATACTTCATTATTATATAAATAATTATATATTTAATCATAAAATTTACATGTTTTGACCAAGTATTTTTCTCTGGATAATAATAATAATAATTAATAATAATAATAACTAATAATAATAATAATAATAATAATAATAACCGCGATTATCATGGGCAAGAAAAGTGCGCTATAAACAGTGAAGTTCTGTATGACAAAGGTTTTAAATCGTGTGGATCCTTATTACATTACAAAAAAAAAAAAGTTGAACAAAGATTCGTCTCCGAATTAAGTACTGTATTAGACCGCATAAAACAGTGTCTCTCAAGCGGGTTGCTGAAAGGAGGCTACTTCTTATATAGGAGGGGTTGCCGCAGAATTTCATGTTAATAACAGAAATAAGTAAATGAAAATAAAAAAGTTACTGGAAATATAAAAATTTCAAATGAAACGGAATATTCGTTATTACCTCCATACGGAAGCTGTAGGGTGCTCAGTTTCAAGTTATGTAGTGTTAGGGAAGTTGGGGACTGGATATTGAACAGTGGCGGATGAAAATCTATTTTCCGGGGTGCCTCAAAAAAACACATGGCATTAGAGTGCCTTCAGCTAGAAAAGCTAGGGAGCCACTGGCATAGATTTTAACCAGGAACTTGCTGGTTTTCTTTTTGACCTTATATGTATAAGAGGCATGCCATTATGGGAACCTATACGGTCAGTGTTATAAATTCTTTATTACGCGTATCAGTACAGGTACAAAGAATTCAGTTAGGTACTCCGACTTAAGGCTTTGCGAACTTTACTATTTACAGTGTACGAAAGGAAAAAGTAAAGCGTGTAAATATCTTTCACTTAACCATCTGTTAAGTTTAAATGTCAGTTGGGCCTATATGAAAGTTGTGGCACTTTCAGGAACTTTCTTATTTGTAAAAGAAAATTTAATTTATACTTTGGAGTCCTTTCAGCGATTTTGTGTGTGTGTGTGTGTGCGTGTGTGTGTGTGTGTGTGTGTGCGTGCGTGTGTAACAGCTTTTTTATATATATATAAATAAATATACTTCCCTCGAAAGGGAGAGTTTCAAATTGCAGATATTTTGAGGGTTTAGTCCAGTTTGTGTAGAGCAAGCTTGAGGTTATCTCTGTGTCTCTGTGCATTTGTGACACGCACGCACACACACACACACACACACAATATATATATATATATATATATATATATATATATAATATATATATAAAAGTGTTTTTTATCCAAAAGACGATTTCATGACAGCAGTACTTGAATTTTAGTGTTAATATTTTAATTAGTTGTAGAACACTTCAGTTTCAGAGGGACAAAAGAACCAAAAGAGAAATATTCATTGGAGGGAAAATCACTTTGGAAATAGACGATGAAAATCATCAAAAATTCAACATCGTAAATCGTAAAAGGAGTTTTATTACACGAGAGAGAGAGAGAGAGAGAGAGAGAGAGAGTTATCCTTGGTTAATATCGAACTTTATGTTGGAAGAAATCAAACCATGGAGACATTTCGTAAAACAGTGAAGCCAAAATAGGGGTAAAAGAGAGGTCAGAGACAGAATTCAACGTAAGGGATATAGACTCTATTCAAGCACTCTCTGACATTCAGTTAACGCTCTTTCGATATTGCTTTGAAAGGGGAGGGTTCAGCCATTAAGGGGATTTTGCGCTGCACGCAATCATCTGAAACGTCTCTCTTTAATACACTGAAGCATTGCAATGCATGACAATGAGAGAGAGAGAGAGAGAGAGAGAGAGAGAGAGAGAGAAGAGATCCTGTTCCTTGGTAACAAAACAAATTTATATCTGTCTATCTATCCATCTATCTGTCTATTATCTCCTGCAGTGACTTGAGTAGATTTTAGCTCATTAAAAATTTAATGGGTCATTCCCTGTCTATTTGGTTTGCGTCTTCCCGCACTTATCCAGTCTTGGTCTACATTCCTCTCTCTCTCTCTCTCTCTCTCTCTCTCTCTCTCTCTCTCTGTGTACATCTAACTTAAATCTATTGACCCATATTTCTTCAATCCTATCGCCCACCGACGTTACAAAAAATAGATTGCACATATTGAAATTCTTTTAAAATAAAATTAATGGAATAAATCATAAATTTCGTTCATATTTGAATTTTCTCTTTTAAAATCGGAATTACCGACAAAAGTTCTCTCAAACTGTTAATAATATAGAACAAAATATGTTTTTGCACATACAGTAATTTAAACGAGATCAATCACTCACATTTCCTCATTATCATATATATATATATATATATATATATATATATATTATATAAAGTTTAAAACTAAGGCGGAGAAAATAAAGATTGGAGAAATTAACTCTATAAATTAAAGTCGGGAGCGAGTGAGAAAGAATGTTTGAGAGAAATGATTTATTAGCGGATGAACCAAACTTATTATCTGACTCCAAAATGAAGATTATTTGAATTGTGTCTCGAAGTTTATTTAAAAATTATTTATTTGTTTTAGTTTAGCTGTCTCGTAACTCATTTGGCGCAGCTTTCGAGTGCAGCCAATGTGGCCCTTACGTTTATTTGTTTGCAAGTATATTTATATATATTGTGTGTGTGTGTGTGTGTGTGTGGCGTATATGTGTTTGTTTATGTTTGGGTTACATTACGAAACCACAAATACCTTTGGGATACACTCACTCACACACGCACACTTCATCGCGACACGAAAGTGCGTGTAGTGACATTATCAATGTTGTCATATTTTTAGATATTTTTTTTTGTATAACTGAAAATCATTAAGATATCATGAAAAGAGGACAGAATGAAGGTTAGGTTAGATTACGCTAGGTTAGGTTGCGTTAAATAATTTAGTTTATCAATATTTCTTTGCGTCATAGCGTGTTTATATTACAGTGTCACTGGTGTATCATCTTTACTATTGCAGCGATCCACAGATCACTCATGCGAATATGATACAAAATATTTAAAAAAAAATATATAAATCTACGGACAATGAAACCAGTATTTCATTATAAATTCAGGCTAATCCGTCAATTAAATCAAAGTTCAAGGAAATATAAGGGCATTAATTAGTTTATTTAATATTTTACGTGTGATATTAAAGTGCTATCATGGTATCTTTAGTGTTGTTACGATTCATATACCAAATACACGAGTCCCATATAATGCAACTGATAAATTAATTTCAGAAAAATCGACGGACAATGAAACCAGTATTTCATTGTAAATTCAGATTCATCCATTAATTAAGACTCGATGAAATATAAACGTATTTTATCACATTTTAGCAAATCTAAAAGCGGAATGACACATCGTATCCATAGCAGTTTCTATAGCAGTCTTTATGGTGAGCTTTTACGGTTCTTTCGATAACGTTTTCATCAGATAATATAGGAAATTCATTTTAAAAAATAAAAAATTATATTTTTAAAATTTATATTAAATTATATTAAATAATACCATTAATTAATAACGAAATTGTATAAATGGTGCAACGTTTCTTTTAACTGTATTATGAATCACAAAGCGAAATCCAAAAAATCGTTATCAAAGGTAATATTCTAAAATATAACTGCGTTGTTTATTACAATTTATAAATCTCTCTCTCTCTCTCTCTCTCTCTCTCTCTCTCTCTCTCTCTCTCTCTTCGTTTCGATATGTATACTGTATATATATATATATATATATATATATATATATATATATATGTGTGTGTGTGTGTGTATATATATATATATATAGGTGTGCCACATATCCGGTATATATCCGGTATATCCGGTAATATCTCTGCGTTTGTTTACATAAAATGAATTGAAAAAAATTAAAAAAGGAATAAAAAAATAAACCGATCCACACTGTTACAGATTGACTTCTTTTCATCAATTACTGTTTTCCATGGTTAACTTTAAAAAAAACACTAGTAAATTGAGAAAATTATTTTTTAAACTAAAAAAACAAAGGTATTTTCCTTTTGTATGAATTACAATTAACTTGTATTGAAAATTTTAAAAATTTTAAATTTTTATGATAAACTACATTACTTAATTCATATAATACTACTTCAAGCCCGTATTTCTGCGGTAAATGCCATGAACTGTATTTCTAGCAAGAAATATATTTTTCTACTGTAATTTGATGGACTTTATTCAAATCTAAGCTTCATTTGTTGTGCAAATTTCTTAAAATATTAATAAAATGTAAATTTTTATAATAAAATACATCAGTCAGTTGGATCGTGCATTTAGTGCAACAGCCAATCAGAGCGCTGGTTTCATTCATTACGAAGGGTATATCATTATTCTCAGTACTTTGCCAGATGGTTGTTTATTCATGACCATTCTCCATATCAACGACTGCACTCATTTTACGTTGTTACGTTAGGTTAGGGTAGGTTCCGATTTGGAACAATGCACAACAAATTAAGCTCAGATTTGAAAGGTATTCTACGTTGTTAGGTTAGGTTAGGGTTAGAGTTAGGGTTAGTTTAGGTTTCATTTTGGAACATTTCCACAACAAATGAAGCTTAGATTTGAATAAAGCACATCAAATTGCACTAGAAAATATATTTCTTGCTGGAAATGCAGGTCATGGCATTTAATGCATATTAACCCTTTAAGCCACTTTAATAGATTTGATTTTTGTGAAGTCATTTCAGCCAGGGGCAGCCCTCATTTTCTTTTATGAATACTCAATATAGAAAATGGTGTTATCAGGGATAGCTATAAAAAACTAATCAGAGACATAAACACACTACACAGACACGGAAGGGCGGTTGGGTGGTAGTGGATAGGCGTAGGAGAAGCAGGCCCCCTATACAGGTAACTGCGGCATCGCCGCCTGGGCGAAAAGTCGGCCTTTTCTTCTTTAAAATCAACCCCTCAAATGAGGAATGTGATGTTCGACACATGGTGGAAGTAGTGTGTGGCGGATACAATAACCTAATAATTACTCAACTGAAGATCAGATCCCCATGTTATAAATCATTCAGGGTAGTAATCACTGGAGTAAGTGCGCAGTTTAACCATTATAATATGAGCCAGTGGTCTGAAGGCATTATTGTGAAGGCATTATTTACTTTAATAGGAGAGGTAGAAGCGTCGTAAGTAGCAATATAGACGCTTGAATAATAATGCCTAAACTAATAATAATAATAATAATAGTTATTTGTGGTAATGGTGGTAGTTATAACTGTAATAATAATTATAATATAAATTTTCTACCATTCATGGCGACTAACTTGTTGAAAATAGTTTCGTATAACGGAAGATCATCAAGAAATTCAATTGTAAATATTCATAAAATCTGTGACAGAGCAGATTTGATACTTCTGCAACAGCACTGGTTACGTAAGTTTTAGCAAGCTCTTTTAACAAAAGCTAAAATTTCTCTCTATCATCCATGATGATTTTGTATATCATGCGTCCTCAGCAGTAGATTTATCGGATCACCTGAAGATCAGGGCCCTCAGCCTTCTTTAGTTAGCTTTATAAGGCTAACTAAGGAAAATATAACGACCTGACCTAACCAATCGTCAAGGGCGTATAATTGACCTAACGATTGGTTAGGTTAGGTCGTGATATTTTCGTTAGTTAGCTTTATAAGGCTAACTAAAGAAGGATGGGGGACCTGATATTCAGATGATGCGATTTATCAAATGAGTTATTGTACGGGAGGCCCTTTGGTGGAATTACGTTCTTAATAAGAAAATATTTGTCAAAATACACAAGATTTTTAACAAGTGATAATGTAAGGTTGTTAGGAGTTGAATTACGAGGGAACAATGATTGCATATTAATTGTAAACTGCTATTTACCATACAACAATGGTAGTAATCTATATGACTACATTGATTTCCTGTACAAAATTAAGTCGCTATCGGATAACCCCAAATATTCTAATTATATAATAATGGGGAACTTTAATGCGCCTGTGAACTCAGAATTTTTTGTAGAATTGGGTAACGTGTGCGAGTCAACTAAATTAAGTATAAGTGATGTAGAAGTATTAGGTGTAATTAGTGGTAATTTTACATATGTTAGTAATATGAGTGGTACCACTAGGTGGATTGATTATTGTCTCACTAGTAATAATCTAAAGAATCGAATTGCTGGTGTTCATATTCTGCATGATTTCCTTCTCTCTGATCGTAGACCGTTAGAATTATTAATGAATTTTACTAACTTATGTGACACACGACATAACAAAAATTCAAAAGGTAAGAATAATCGCGTCAGTTGGTCGAATGTTAATATGCAACAGAGAATAGAATATAAAGACAGAATAGGTTACGTCTTTAATAATTTAGAAATTTTGCATCTTGCCTGTAGTAATCTTTGCTCAAATGATTCTCACTGTAAACTCATAGATAGGTATTATAATGAGTTAGTGTCCCTGTTAAGAGAAGCAGGGACTATCATACTAAGATTATTCCTAGATGGAATGATTTCATTGCCCCTCTGAAGAGGGAATCGAAAAACGCCTACGATTTATGGTGCCTTTATGGTAGACCCACATTAGGACCAGTATACATGAATATGTGTAGAAGTACGGGTCAGTATAAGACAGCCATAAGGCGATGTCAACAGGAAGATTCAATTCGATTATCAAAAGCATGTGAGGCTAACTTGAATAAAGATAAAAAGAACGTTGGAAATTCGTTAAGAATGAAACAGGTGTCAAAAATGCCCTCCCCCCAACAATCGATGGGGTGTCGGGGGAGGATGAAATTGCAAGGCTGTGGAAAAACCACTACTCAAACATTCTTAATAGTGTGAGTAGAGCTAATCTTAAGATAGGCTGCAGTGAAACGCCCGTGGTAGGGACAAGGGAAAATACTTTAATATCAGTTCTTGAAGTTAAGAGGTTAATTGAAGAGTTAAAGACTGGTTCTGCATCAGGGGTAGATGACCTATCGAATGAACACTTAAAATATGCCAATGACGTGGTGTGTCTGTATACCTCATTGCTCTTCTCAGCCATGCTTGTTCATAGTTATACCCCTGCAGAGTTCATAAGGATATATACCTTGCCCCTTGTCAAGTATGGGAACATTCTGTCCAGCAATAATTACAGGTCTATTGCTGTCTCCTCCTGCTTCTCGAAACTACTAGAAAAACTCTTGTTACACCGATTAAAGGATTACTTATGAATATTTAATCAGTTTGGTTTTAAAAAGTCCCACTCAACTGATCTGAGTATCTATGTATCGAAGGAAATTATATTTAAATATACTGACAGTAATTAAATTATTTATAGCTGTTTTCTAGATATAAGTAAGACATATAATAGAGTGAACCACAATATTCTATTTAAAAAATTAGAAGACAGGAAAGCTCCCATGTATATATTAAATTTATTGAAATTTTCGTATTCTCCCCAATCTTTTACAGTTAGATGGGTCAATGTACTATCTGAATGTTTTGGCTCCTCTTGTGGGGTGAGGCAAGGCCCTTTGCTCTCTCCTCTGCTGTTTAATGCGTATATTGATGGATTAATTGCTTCACTTAATGAGGCAACAGTTGGATTTTGTATAGATAACACAAGGATAAATAATTTAGTCTATGCCGATGATATGGTGTTAATAAGTCCTTCTATTAAAGGTCTAGATTGTTTGCTAAAAGTCTGCGAATTATATTCGTAGAAACATGATATTCTTTTTAATGTTACAAAAATTAAGGTTATGCAATTCCATCTTAAAAGCTCTAATCAGCCAGCTAATATTAGTTTCAAAATGAGAGGTGAAGTAATGGAGGAAGTTCAAGAATTTAAGTATTTCGGTGAAATTATACTCTGGATGAATTATAAAAAAGGTTCTGGCAGAACCCTAAATTTGCTATACAACAGATCTTTTAGACTCTTACATAAATTACCCAGGAGATGCTCAGCTTCGCAAATGTTTGCTGCCTCTAATGTCTCGAACTTCCCGGAAGTAATAAGACGTGCTCAACAGTCTAATGCATAGGATTAAAAAATCAACCAACCCGATTATCCAAGCTATTCATCAGTCCTGTCATATGTCTTCCAAGCTATGGAATTCATGGTATGAAAACGTTTGTCTGTAGTTCCACTTAACTTCGATAATACCGTACTATTTTTCATTAATTGTATGTCTATCCTCAGTGCAGTATTTGAAGTTTCATTGTATTCTTTTGTCAGTTCGTACTGTTAATATTTGTCATATGGACTAATGGTCTGCCAATAAACTTTTTCATTTTCATTTTCATATACTGTATATACACATAGTGGCGCTCGTAGATATTCGTACAGAGAAATATTTCAGTCATTTACGTCCTTATCTTTTGTACAAAGCATAGGATAGTTATGAAAGATTTACCGTTCGTCTGGAAAATTTTAACAAATAAAAATATTAGTTTAACTCGAACATATAATGTAAAACATCAAAGAATTTGAGGAAAATAAAAAAGTTAAAATGCAAAAGTTTTCGTACATTTATTTACCAAATTATTTAATACTTTGTGTGTCCATCTTAGGCTTCAAGAATTTAAATTTTTTATTGGCTGTTTACTGAGTAAAGATTGTTGGCAATTGTGAATTCTAGAATTTTTTCTTTAAATCTTCATGGAAGACGGATGACTGTACAAGCCATTAGTAAGCAATGGGTCGTCGTAGTAAAGAGCTGTCTACAGATCTTAAGAGATCTGTTATTGCTACATACGAGTATGGAAAGAGTTATAGGAAGATAGGAGAAGTTCGAATTCCATTTACGACGGTTGCTGCAATTGTAAAGAAATGGAAAGGCTTTGGAACAATCAAAACTCTACCAAGGTGTGGACGACCTTGTAAGACTTCAGAACGTACAGCTAGACAGATTGAAAGAATAGCCGCTGCGAATCCACGAATGACTGCGGGTGATATTTGCCAAACATTAAGACTGTCTAAGATCGATCTCCATCCCTCTACTGTACGTCATAGATTGAGAAAGAATGGGCTGCATAGAACACGTGCACGAAGAAAACCTCTGCTACAGAAAGCGCACAAACAAGCTCGTTTAAAGTACGCCAAGGATCACCAAAATGATGGATTTGCATTCTGGAAGAAAGTTCTCCGGACAGACCAGACCAAAATTAAATTATTCGGGAACAACGAGCAACGGCATATTTGTCGAAAATCAAATACTGCATTCAAGGAAAAACCATCCTTCCTACGGATAAACATGGTACTGATAGTTTGCTTCTTTGGAGATGCTTTAATGTTTCTGGTCGAGGAAACCTTGCTGTCATCAATGGAATCTTGAATTCGAAGAAATATCAAGAAATTTTAGGAAATGTATTGCCTTCAGTTCGGTAGTTGTGAATGGGTCGTAACTGGATACTGCAATGAGATAATGATCCAAAATATAAAAGTAGAAGCACCATGAAATGGCTTCAACAAAAGAATTTCAAGCTTCTCGAGTGGCCCAGTCAAAGCCCAGATCTCAATTTAATCGAGAATTTACAGTTTGATTTGAAAAAAGCTGTCCGCAAGAGAAACCTTTGAATCTGAATCAATTGCAACAATTTTCCTTAGAAGAATAGGTTAAAATTTCTACTAAAAGATGTCGAAACTTTGTAGAAAAATACCCAAAACGAATCAATGAAGTCATTCAAGAAAAAGTTGGACAGACAAAGTATTAAATAATTTTGCGCGTAAATGTACGAAAAATTTTGCATTTTAATTTTTTTTTATTTTCTTGAAATTCTTTGTTGTTTTATATTATATGTTGGAGTTGAACTAATTTTTTTATTTGTTACATTTTTCAAACGACCGGTAAACTTTTCATAAATATCCTATGCATGGACAGAAGATAAGGACGAATATAACTAAAATATTTCATTGTACGAATACTTATGAGCACCACTACATATATATATATATATATATATATATATATATATATATATATATATATATATATATATATATATATATATAAATTATATATATATACACCTTGGTTAACCTTGGTTTATTTTCCGCCTGAATTGTTCATTTTGACGAAGGTCAAGCTTGTTACTCCACCTTAAACCTACAGTCTAACATGGAATCCGAACCACGCCCCACCAGAATCCCAGCGTCTTAGCAACCAGACTACCAAGGGTACTCATTTGTCTACCAACCAATTTTTTTTATTGTGTGGAAGGATAAACAGCTGGGTTTTGCTGCGCGTCGCCTGCCGTCATCGGGTCTCGATCCCGGGGCCGATGGATTCGTAGTCAGCGACGCTAACCACTACATCACCGAGGCGTATGATATATATATATATATATAATATATATCTCCAAAGATCTTTGACAAGATCTGTTGTTTACAAAACTGAAACATTTTCAGTTATGAATGACATTTAACCTGATCGAAATTATTTAATTAACCTCATCTAAGATGGTGTAACAAAAATCCGTTCTCATAGGGAAATAAGATATAACAGAACTGATCGTGATGAGTTTGTATGTATTTCGTGGAATTGAATGGAATGCAATTTGAGCATGTACTGGATTAATTGGTAAGTTGATTGTATCGTTTGTAATGTATAGTTAAAACTATTTTCTCGTTCACTTCTGTTGTATCATATTTCCCTATGAGAACGGACTTTTGTTGCACCCTGTATATATATATATATATATATATATATATATATATATATATAATATAATACATATATATATACCGGGTGTATATAAATATATATATCACAACCGACCGTGCAACCTGCCATTTCCATGTTTGAGCTGTATCCATGTTTGTGCCATTAGAAGTTCGCTCTGAGAAGCGAATGTCCCTTAATTTCATTCCCTTAAAGTACAAACATGACAATCGACGGTTTAGATCGTTTAACATATCCATCACAATATTACCCATATCTCCATTTTTGAATTTGTTATAGAATTTATTATAATTAATTACTGTTGTCTTGCATCTAACCCTCATCCCTAAATTTTATTAGATTATGCATGTACGATGTACATTGAATGTGGTATGATTTGAACCCTTGTTTGTACTTCCTTACTCATTTACTTAATTCTTCCTCAAATGCACCCAATTCCTTAATATTTACTGTATACTCGTATAAGTGTATATATTTAATTAATAGTTTCACTCACTCTTGTACCATGGCTGTAGACCCTTCATTACTGTGTCTCTCTAATTCGTTTCCGTTCATTTTTCCCAATAATGACCAATATTTTATACTGTACGTACGAATTAAATAACTATGGCGTATTAATTATGAATTAACGTATATTGTATAATGCGTAGACTATGACATAGTAAATTAAATTGATTCCTCTCGCATTTGTCATATCTTGAATATTGAATCTTAGTATTCAATGTATGATAACTTCCCCAGAATGTATACTATATAAGTTATTATGTATACCGTACATTGTCTTATCTAATGTGATATAATATAAAATATTGTCAACCATATTCATTCATACGTCCATGTCCTCTCTTGACCGCTATCTTTTATTAGTTTTATTAATTATTCATTCATCTACCTATTGTCTACCTATGCCCTATCAACCTATCCGTCCGTGTATACACGTAAATGCCTTGCATGTTATTACGTCCATGTGTACGCAGTCACTTATTTAATAATTTTTACTTTTTCTTTTAATTATTTAACTTCTCGCAAGATACTCGTTAATGCTGACACGAGTGTTCGAATTCCGATGACATCTCCAAAAGCAAGCTTCTGACTCCGAAACCTTCTTTCTTGCTTGCTCCTAATTCAAAGCATTTTTATGTGTGTTATGTTATATATATGTATGTGCCCATGTACTTTATGTGTTATACTCCTAATCCATCTTTCCCCAATACGTCCCTGACTACCTAATTAAATCCTAGAATAATAGTCAGCTTAATCGTCTCTGTCAGCGCACTAGTTAAACATCTTATATTGGAATGTCTTCAAACAAAAAACTCTCTCTTGCTTCTGCTACAAATTTATAACATTAGGATATTATGTTAAATTATTATAATATATTGTATTGTTTCCATGCCAGGTCATTGGTTCGTTATCTGTTTACGTCACATAGTTATCCACGTTCTCATTACTCGTACTTATTCTTTCTACCTAACTGTCATTCAAATTCTATGTTATGATACTTATGTGTTACGTTATCATAAATGTCCGTGTGCTTTTAATGGGAAGTAAGTACATCGTATCTTTCCTCCGCTTTCCTCATCGCTGGCTATTTAGGTTTCAAACTATGATAACCAACCATTTTCTAATAATATTTGACATAATTTGGCGTAATCAGTGTTAATTATAAATATGTAACATTGCTGTTAATTTCCTTTAAATTATAGAACAACGGATAACTTTCCTTCATTATATAAATTATATCACCTATTTAGATTACTTCAGTATCAGATATGTCAATTAACAATTTGCTAAAATCGTAATTAACTGTAATAATTTAATTTGATGTAATTAATGTACGTAATGTACTCGGTGCACAACCCCGACATTATGTCGCCATCCAAAAATGTATACTTTGCAAAATTAGTACCTTTCGTTAATTTTTTATCTTTCTAAATTTCGTTGAATGCTTAAATTATGCTTAACGTCAAGAATTGTTCAGATCTCCAGTTAAAGTGGGAACTTAACCTTCAACTGCACTCCCCCAAAATTTAGACTTATTTATTTCTTGTATTGTAAATTAAATCATTCCTGCCTTAGCCCTTGCTCGATGAGGTCAAACCTCACTTTAAATTCCTACCTGTATCTTCATTTGATTAACACCTCATATAATTCCTTCCTTAGCCCTTGACCGAGGTCAATCGTCTCCCTTTCAATTCCCGCTTGAGCTGTTGTTGCGAGAGGTCGAACCTCTCCCCCTGTAAATTTCTGATCATCAGCGGTTATCGTAAGAGGCTATAAAGTCATTTCCCTCCTTCAGTGCCTCGTTCTGTATATACTTTGTATAATAAAAATTATTTCAGTGAACGAAGACTCCCATTGAGAACTGAAGCGTTTCCATTCGCTCCTTCGAAAAACCTTGGTAGAAAACTATTTTCAATTCTTGTTACTTGGATGCTCTACGGCTAAGGCCGAGCTTAATCAAAAAGGACCACCTTCCTTCGTTGGATCGTCCAAAGTGCATTCGTCATAAAAGTCGCAAGCGGGCAGTGGCCCGTACACGCGCGACACACACACACACACATATATATATATATATATATATATATATATATATATATATATATATATATATGTGTGTGTGTGTGTGTGAGGTGAGTGCAGTTAGTACTTTCTAAGAGTGGTAAAATTAACCTTTTACTGCACAGAGATCTTTCCCGAGAATGAATAAAATCGCTTGGCGTTAGCCAGAACAAAATCAGTAAAGTTAACACTGTACTCTAAAGGGTTAAAAAAAAACTCTCACTCCTGTGGCCTGTCTACAGTGTCTACTGGTGCCAAGTCGCACTGAGATGCTCTTAATGGCACACGTCGTACGTTGCTTCAGAAATGTTGTGCGACATTTCGTCGAAAGGATATCGACAAGTATCTTACGAGTTACGTTCAACTAAATTAGAATATATTAGCATAAGTTAGGTTACATTTAGATTACGTTAGAATAGCTTACACTAAGTTAGATTAGCTTAGCGTAGATTAGATTATGTTATGTTGGTTTAGGTGAGGTTAGGTTCAATTAAATTAACCGAGTGTTGATCAAATTTCCATTCGACGAAATTTGTATAACTCCAACATATCGACCTTAGCAATCCCATCAATAGAATGATAATAATAATAATAATTATCTATCATTTTTCAGGAAACAACAGAAACTCAATCAGAATCTAGAAAACCATCTACAAGTTACAACTTCACAATGGCATTAAGCAAGGAGCTGAGGGAGCTCCGTGGGCGCACAGTTGATATCTCAGAACCTCCACGTACTGTCCACAGGCAGGTGTCAACTGGGCCATCTACCAGATCTCTCACTGAAACTTTCCTGGTTGGATACCCTTCAGCTTTTATCAGTGGTTCCCAGCTTCCCACCAACAGACAGGCGTTCCAGTATTTCCTTAATCTTCAGAATTTACCGGAAAATGCAGGGAGGCCCATGGTTCAAGACCTTGCATATGAAACAGTTGAATCTATCATCCCCATTCTGGCAGATGGCTAGGATCAAGACAATGACCAAGTACAACGCAATGAAGCTCTTCATGAAACTACATGAGAAACATCGTGCTCTGGTGAAAAGCAAAGGAAGAGCAAGTAACCCTGGAGGAAAAAGAGGAGCATTTGTGCTGGAATTAGACAGCCTGTTCGATATAGGAGCTCCAGATGCAATCCAGGAAATACAGAACAACAGACTGTTATCCAGAGAGAAGAAAGATGAGGATATCAGGTTCTACGAAGACCAAAAGACTGAGAGGAAAGGTCATATGTCTGGTCATGACAAGATTTTGAGACAAGATCCCTGCAGCAAGCAGCGAGGAATGAAAGACTGCAGCATAGACAAGAACAAGGTAAAACTAATTACTTTGAACGTTACAAAAAGTTTTAAGTTTTACTCCATTGCTATATTTAGCATGTACTTAACAATTACTGTCTTAACATGTTGTACTATTTTACAGCTGCAGCAGAACAAGAGGCAGTTGTTCATGTGGATGACATTACCTGGGGTGACTCAACTGACAACGACGCTAACAGAGGACATGGATTACCATCAGCCTCGTCCTGGATGTTCTCACCATCAAGACACTGTGACTAGTGTGACTTTGACGTTTCCAAGGAAGGTCATGGAATGTGATGTCATCTGCAATACAGCTGATCGTCTTGGTTTATCAGACAATCAAGTTACTGCCATGGTTTCTGCCACCTTGAAAGCTGGAGGGGCTGATCTGGATAACTTCGTCATCTCAACCTCAACAACACGTCGCAACAGAATGCTGTCCAGGTATAATATCAGCCAGAGTCACATGTCCAAGTTTTGTGAAAACCCCCCACAGTACGCTGCCTTACACTGGGATGGAAAGTTGCTCAAAGATGTCTTGGGCAGTGAACCTGGAAGTACCTCAGAGACTTTAGCTGTGCTAGTGTCTGGTCCACCTTCATACACTGAAGGAAAGTTATTGGGAGTACCTGTCATCGACAATTCTTCTGGCACAGCTCAGGCTGAGGCTTCAATGGATTTACTGGAGACATGGGAACTTACGGATAATGTTACTGCCCTTGTTTTTGACACTACATCCAGTAACAGTGGAGTTCACAGAGGAGCTGCCAAACTGCTAGAGAAAATGCTGAACAAAAAGGTGTTTTATCTGGCCTGTCGACATCACATCCTGGAAATCCTAGTAGGAGCAGTTTGGGAGAAGCTGTTTGGGAAGGTGAAGGGGCCAGATAATCCCTGGTTTGAGCATCTGAAGGATGTTTGGACGGACTTGTCCAAGGAAAACCCAAAGATGCTGGCTATCAACAGCAAATGGCTGAAGGAAAAGAAGAAGAACAGTGAAGAAATACTCCAAGACATTCTAACAGCAGAAAGGCTTCCAAGAGCCGACTACAGGGAAATGGCTGAACTGACAGTCATTGCTCTTGGAGGAACGCCTCCTCGAGGTATTCACTGGAGTCGACCAGGCGCCATTCATCAGGCCAGATGGATGGCCAGAAACCTGTACTCCATGAAAATGCTGATGTTTGCAGATCAACTTCAGTACGACGAAGACTGTATCAAAGCTGGAAAGACTCAACACCTTCCTTGCGCTGTTCTACACTCCTGTATGGATGATGTCAATGTCTGCTGCAGATGCTCCCGTGAATGATCTAAGTCTAATCCAGGACATGTTGAAGTACAAGAAAACTGACCCAGAGCTTGCTGATGCAGTACTTAATAAGATGGAAAACCACAAATGGTACCTGACGCAGGAAGTCGTGCCATTTGCCCTGTTCAGCAGTAGATTGAGTGACACATTGAAGCACGACATTGCTGCCCAGTTACATGCCACTGAGAAGCCAGACAGCTTCAGAACAGGAAAGCCTCTATTCCAGAGAGTCACAGCTAAGACCACCCTGGTTGATCTCATTGGCCCAGAATCACATTTCCTGCTGGACACACTGAACATTGGATCCGAGTGGCTTCTGGAACCTGTCACGTCTTGGCCACAGAATGAGGACTACAGAAAAGCGTTGGACTATGTTAAGAATCTGAAAGCGGTGAATGACATTGCTGAACGTGGTGTCAAGATGATGAGCGACTTTGCAAATGTCATAACAACAGATGCCAAGCAAAGGGACTATCTCCTTCAAGCTGTGGAGTTCAACAGACGCCGCTTTGACAGCTTCAAGAAACAAACTCTCAACAACTGACTGTGTAAATGTCATTATGAAATTAATCATCATGTAATGCTTTCACTTCTTGATCGATTAGACTTGTGACAAAATGTTAATCTCAAATTTGTGTCATGAATAAGGCGCCTTGTCTGCCTTGAGTGTGAGAAAACGAATTTTGTGATATTTCTGAAATCTTTGTATGTACCAATGTGCCGTTTCTTGTTCCAAGACTATCATAATTGTATAAGTTAGAAAGAGGATTAAAAACACTTTAATTTGGTGCCTATTTTGTTGCTCTATCTTGTTTAGATAAAAAGTTATAGTGCAAAACATGATTCAAGGGACCTCGGAACTGGTGCTTTTGGCCGATTTCAAGGCAGAAAACTTAAAGCTCCATGCGGCAATGCTTCCCAATAACCTAGGTCAAAATGGTTGTGATTTTCGGCCTTTTCAGGTCAAAAAGCATGGGAAAAAGTACAGAAACCTATGAAAATAAGAAAAAGTTGATTTTTGAACAGGGCTACTGACACATGTTAATTCAATCACGTAAGTCTTTTAACTGGTGAATAGCTCATGGTCTTCTGTGGTAAACAACCGACTTTAAATGTCCCCAGAAGAAGCAGCATTTATTAAAATTAATTTTACTTTCTTTTGCCTGGTATAATCAGTCATATTGTTCATTAGTTATAAACCTGAAACAAAAGCAGAGAACGCTGATTTCCTTCCGTAACGAACTTTTGTTACTGTACTCCCTCTGAGATAACTTTTACGCAATACACAAACCCACCTTTGAGACGGGGTTTAGGGTTTAAAGCTGGGTCCTATCTGCTTAACAAATAGCTGATGAAAGAAGCTATATTTTGGGGCCTCTTTGCTAGTGACCCGTTGCCCGCGTTGGGCTTCCATCATGAAAAAGAAAAAATTTTAGTATTTGCCATTTACCATCACTTATTCGACTATAGTGAATTTAATTTTCCCACAGGAGTTCCTTGTTCCATGCACATTAGGTACGTGTATTCCATATATATATATATATATATATATATATATATATATATATATATATATATATATATATATATACGTGAAAATACCACAAAGGAAAATTAAAACAACAAATAACGCTGAAGCGCTTTCGTCTAATGTTCTTCAGGATGACACTATTTTTTGTTTTAATTTTCCTTCGTGGTTATTTTCATCATAAATATTATTCACGTGCTACTTTCGTGCAATAATTTTCGTGTATATATATGTATATAATATATATATATATATATATATATATAAAAAGAACCATATTTATCATACTCTTAAAAAACTGCGATAATTAGGAAAACTTTATGATGGGTAACTTTAAATAAAAAATTTTAAATTAACTTTAATTTTTTTGAAATTTAAAACGAAAAAATATAAACTTTATAATAAGAAAGTTCCGTTAAAAAGTCTTATGATTGTCAGTTAATTAGGAAAAGAACTGAATGTTGCATCAACCAGAAATATTTTCATTCACATAATATATATATATATTATATATATTATATATATATTGCTTGGAAGCGGCAAGTAACCACAATTCAACAGTGTTCCTACCTGGTACATGTGAAAGTAGAGCTATCTTTGTTCTCACCTTTGTACCTGCGTTTATTACAGTTTTCATATATATATATATATATATATATATATATACAGGTGTACCCCGGTTTTTGCAAGAGTTATGTTCTTCAGACTCATTACGAATAGCGATATTGCGAATAACGAATCATTTTTTCCTATATAAATACATGTTTTATTGGGGGATGCGTTCCGGTGGCCATTTTTCAGAAGGTAAGATGTTTGGATACGTTTCCATACGATACATAAAAGCAAGTATAAAACACAAATACAGACCTGTATTAGCATAGTAAGTTATGAATAACATCAACAAAAGAATAAACATACCTGTACTGTACTTTTATTTCCTCAAACCACCCCCGACTGGGGTCAAACCACCCCCGACTCGCACTGAAATTTTCACCACCACTGCTCTCACCTTCACCATCGACTTCCTTCTTCACATCTCGCCACAAAGACCGTGCCTTTTCTCGAATAATAGCCTGCGATAAGGGCATGACTGCGCTGCGTTTGGTAGCAGGCGGAATTGTGAATTATTTTTTCCCTTATCTGGCATTGCGAATAACGGAGCTGGGTTTGCAAATAGCGGAATTTGGTGTCAAAAAATATATTACGTATAAGTGAAGCTACGAATATCGAAGCTATGAATAACGGGGTATACCTATATATATATATATATATATATATATATATATATATTATAATTATATATATATATATATATATATATAGAGAGAGAGAGAGAGAGAGAGAGAGAGAGAGAGAGAGAGAGAGAGAGTATACCCCGTTATTCATAGCTTCGCTTATACGTAATATATTATATATATATATATATATATATATATATATATATATATAAGCAAACAACCACAAGGAAAGTGGTTGTTTGCTTATTAATAAGGTCACGTGTTATTTTGTGATTCTAGTGCATATAATATATATATATATATATATATATGTTAACCCCCTCCGTCTATGGGCTTCGGCGGTTCGAAGTTGACGGGGGTTCTAGTTAGGTGGCAGCAACGGATTTGTTACTCTGGAGTAGCTGGTACCGTATAGGGAATCGCAGTAGTTTCTCTTATACTACTCTCCGATTTCTTCTTGTAGTGGATCGGAGGATTCTGTGAAGCTTACTAAATTCTCTAAAGGTTCCCGAATTCTTCTTGCAGCGTATCGGGAAATTATTTTTCTCTATTTTAAGACTAAGTTCTCTAAAGAGAGCAAGGCTCGAAGGAGAAGACAAAGATATTCTCTTACTGTAGTTTACTGCTAAAATGTTACAGGTAATGCTCAGCCTCTAAGTCAGGTCAGACAAATCAGAATAAATATTTGAAAAATTGTTCGACTTTATATACTGAATTTTTGGTGACATCATTATTATTTAATGTTGACCTGTTTTGTTTTTTATTCTCAATAAGTTGTATTATTTTTCAAAATATTTGTAGATAAGGTAAATATTTTAGCTGTAGCAATGTCTAGACAGATAAGCAAGATATTTGAAGATGAAGCCATATTTTTATTTTAAACCGCATATTGACAGATCTGATGTTATCATGATCTGCCCAGTTAACTAAAAATGGAAATTGAAATATGTATTTTATTATGGATTAAAATTAAACACGCATATGAGCCAAAATTAAATGCTTAAAATTTAAAATTAAGTGTTAAGCAAGACATGACTTCATCTTTTACAAAGAAGAGTGAATGTATAAAGAAAATGAACATTGCAGAATTTAACACGATTACATTATTAAGCTAAATCTAAAAAGTAATTTAAAAAGAAATAATTCATCAATTATTCAGCAAAAATAAAAAAGAAAGAAAATCAAACATTTATCCGAACTTGCGTCAGCGTTATGCGAGTTTAAACTCAAATGGAAAACTGAATATAAGAATATAAGAATATATGAATATAAGAATTATTCAATGTTCATTTTTACACACACACACACACACACACACACACACACACATATATATATATATATATATATATCATAAAGGAAATAAAGCAAGTGAAAGTTCTATAGTGTGATCCTAAGAATATCTATAGTGTTCTGATTACTAATTTATGTAGGAACCCCAATTTCAGAAAATTGTACCCTAAAAAGACAGGAGAGCAATGATAGGTTTACCGTCTATTAGTCTATTATTGTTCATACGCTTTTTCTATACATAATAGGAGCTACTTTGTGCTCACGTCTCAAAACGCTTCCCCTTACATCAACGACGTTAAGCGACTTGGGTTAAGCGATTTGGGTTGTACATTTATTAGTTAGATGGGTGACATGTGTAGATGATGTAGCATCATCTATATAGTTCGAATCTCGCATAAAGCCTTAGGTCCCCTCTGTCATATGACCTTAAATTTTACGAACGGAGTTAGACAACCACAATTATTATAGTTACAACATATGAATATTCCTTTATATATATACACGGTGAACCAAAAGTAGGTGGACAGTAGGTTGAATACGGTTTGTGTTATATTATATTATAACTATGGTGTTCATTATAACTATGGTGTTTGTGTTTTATTATATTAAATATTATAACTAAATTTATTTAAATTTTATTTTGTATTATAGTATACAAAAAAATTAAATATGTATTCTCAAAATAAACGTTATCATTTACTGTCCACCTACATTTGGTTCACCCTATATATATATATATATATATATATATATGAAAATTATTTCACGAAAGTAACACGTGAAAAATATTTATGATGAATAAAACCACGAAGGAAAGGAAACACAAAATGGTGCTCAAGTGCTTTCGTCTAATGACGTCCTCATTAGACGAAAGCGCTTGAGCACCATTTTGTGTTTCCTTTCCTTCGTGGTTTTATTCATCATATATATATATATATATATATATATATATATATTCCCTTTAAAATACATAGCGACACGTATGAATTTATTAATTAAATATTTAATATCAATATAAAATATTTTTTATAAACAGTTTCCTGTAAAGTTTAATATTACGTTTTTATCCAAAGTAATTTTTAAAATCTTTTATATTATTAATTTCATCTTCAATGTTTTGTAGCGAATATTGCTTTTACTAAAGCTTTGTTGGTTCCAAAATCCACTAGAACACTTTCGATAGTAATCAATGTTCAAATATAAGGTCCATACTCTTTTATATCCCGTCGTGTTCCTGAAAGAGAGAGAGAGAGAGAGAGAGAGACAGAGAGAGAGAGAGAGAGAGAGACGTAAAGTAGAAAAGCTAAAACTTAAGCAAACCAAAGTGATAATCATCAGAGAACTGAACCAGACCATCGCAGTTCCTGGTTCATTTGTGAAAAAAAAAAAAAAGTTTTCGGCAAGTCACCGAACCCAACGTTACTCTGAAGATGTTAATTTAATTAGAAAATGGGAGAAAGTATTTTCGCGAGAGAAAGCAAGACAAAGAAAGGTATGAAAATAATTTGATGGCTCTATATTACGAGTGTTCTAAAAAGCTGCAGAAAGTATTCGTAATTAACTTAATGAAATGACAATGTTCATGGCAAGCTAAAGAGTACGACGGCGTGCAAGACTAGACTGAAAGTGTAAATAAATAAAGGTATTAGTTTTTTTAACTATATTTTCAATTAACATTTGCTTTATATATATATATATATATATATTGTGGGCTTTCAATAAAAGAGTGTTTGGCGCTCGAGAAAGAAAAACATTTTTATGTTCTCTTTCCCGTGATTTTATTTAAAGGTTTGTATGCGGATTGTATAGTAGAGCTTATAAAGGGAGACTCCATACAGATTTCCCTTCAAGGGAGACTCCATACAGATCTCAGTAACGTACCATATGAGTTAAACAAAAACAATACTTCCTTTGATCGTTTGTTGTATCCTGTTGTTATGGCGTTAATAGTGACGGTTCTGAATTGATGCAGAGAGAGAGAGAGAGAGAGAGAGAGAGAGAGAGAGAGAGAGAGAGAGAGAGAGAGAGATAAAACGTTTGGTAAAATGTTTACATTTACTGTGTTGTTGGGTAAACGTTTACGCTGTCCGCTCCTGGCTTCAGAGATTGTGAGGATAAAAGTTTGGGCCTGTATAAACTGATCTTTATATGCAGCTGCATAAGTGTATAAGAAATTACTTCATACAAGGATGAGGAGAGTCTGAGATTCTGTACTGATACCATGAAAAAGTGCAAGCGTATAAGTATAACCATACACCATATAAACTCTATATTGTGCTTCTGTAACGCCTTTATGTGTATCTATAGTACCTTTATAGTGCTTCTATAGTTCCTTATAGTGTCTCTATAGTGGGACAATATCTCTTCCGTGGTGAAGAACTTTTTTTTTGAGTTTAAGGGATGACAGAATTACAGGTTTTCTTGTAAATTCTTAAAACGTAATGCAATTCAGAGTTGAAATAAGTGGTCAGATAAGTTCTGAAAGAGTTGAAGGTAGGTCTGCAAAGGCGTATAATAGCACTAGACATTTATCTCTAAACTTTAGCCATACTTTTGACAGTATCGCCAAATATTTTACAATATCGCCAAAATGAGGATGTTCTCATCCTTACGTACTTGTTCAAACTTCCGAGATAATTATAGACGAGAGTAAAAATTGAGGCAATAAAGTTACGCGAAAACTGTATTAGAAATTCTACCGAATAATGAATGCAAAATATCCGGAAATAAAAATAGGGCAAAAAAGCTAAAAAAAAAAGAAAACATTTTTCAAACTGGTATAATTTTATTCCAGCCATAGAATTATGTTTAAAATTATGCATAAAATTATGTACACAATTATTCGCTGTACGCATCATCTGGTACGGCATCAGAGGGATTGTGACGCCAGAGGGATTATGAATCATTATTCAGTTATCCTTTTGGAGTCGACATAAATAAAATATTTTTTCATAATTAGTTGATTGTTGACATTATGAACTTTAAAATTAAATTACAGAAATTAAGATTAGATAAAATTATTTCAAACAATAAATTATAATTATTTCATTACCAATTTTAAATTTTAATATTAAATTTTTTATTTGTAAATTTCATATTTGAGACCCCCAAAAAATTGAAAACAAGCATACGAAAATGTTTTATCAAAGAACTACAGTACAATAAACCTTTTCATTTGTTCATGCTATGATTTTAATATCAATAACTATGATGAGATGGTGTACTGTACAGTTTTTTATGATTGGACAGTGTTTTTTTTTATGCAAGAAGGAGGAACCAGGGGCAAATGCTCCCTAAAACGCACCCCCCCCTCCCCCTATTAGAGGAAAAAGAGGACCAAAATCAAGGTCCAGGGTTTTCGAGATGCCTGGACACTTTGCGTTTGAAAGATTGGAGGTCATAGACAGGGGGAAAGATGGATTGAGGAAGAGCGTTCCAGAGTTGACCGGTTCAGTAGATGAAAGATTGAAAATACCGATTAGCCCTTGCGTTTGGGAGGTGAACAAAAAAGGAATGAGACTGTGTCGAAAGTCGAGTACTGCGAGCTCTCCTTAAAAGAGGAGGCATGCAGTTAGAGAGTTCAGAAGAGCAGTGTTGATTATAATAGCGATAGTAAACAGAGAGTGAGACAACATTGCGACGAAGAGAGAGGAAGTGAAGACATTTAGTAAGAGGCGGGGAATTGATAAGACGAAAAGCCTTTGGACAGCTGTGTGGGTTGAGTGGCTTGAGCCACCCCACACATGAGACGCGCACTCCATACAGGGGCGAACAAGACCCCTGTACAGCAACTGAGTCGGGTTGAAAAAACTGTGGATTGACTATTGGGAGGGACGCTTTGTCGAAACGGATGGAGAAGTGAAGAGTGGAATCATCAGCATAGGAGTGGATAGGATAAGAAGCGCGACTTAATAGATCATTGATAAATAAAAGAAAAAGAGTGGGTGACAGGACAGAGCCCTGAGGAACACCACTATTAATAGCCTTAAAAGACCAGTGACCATCTTCAACCGCAGCTATAGATCAGCCAGAAAGGAAATTAGAGATGAAGGCACAGATAAAAGGATAGCAGCAGAAGGAGGGCAGTTTGGAGATTAAGAATTTGTGCTGACTCTATCAAAAGCTTTTGATATGTCAGCGTAATATCAAAGGCTTCAACGAAATCCGAAAGGAGGATGACCAAGAGTCAAATAAATATGCAAGAAGATCACCAGTAGAGCGTCCTTGCGAAACCCATAGTGACAATCTGATGTTGAGAAAAGAGGTGTTTAAGAATCTTCCTATTAATGATAGATTCAAAAACTTCGGAAAGGCAAGAATTCAAAGCAATTTGACAATAGTTGGAGGGTTGAAAGTGGTCACCCTTCTTTGGAACAGGCTGAATGAAAGCGAACTTCCAGCAGAAAGGAAAAGTACCAGATAAAAGACAAAGATGAAAGAATTTGCTTGGGTAGGATGAGAGCACAGAAGTACAGTTCTTGGGAACAACAGAAAGGACACCATCAGGACCGTACGACTCCCTTTGGAGTAGACTCTAATTTCAGAAATAATTAAGTCAGAGAGAGGAGATGGAGGAACAGCACCGGAATCGTCCAGGGTTGAGTTGGAAGCGAAAGTTTGAGCGAAGAGTTCAGTTTTATCGGGAGAAGAGATAGCAACTGAGCCATCAAAATGGAAAAGAGGAGGGAAAGAAAAAGTAAAGTTGTTGGAGAGGTTCATGGCTAGATGCTAGAAAGAAGCGAAAAAATTAGTATTAGATGAGTTTCCACACTTTTGTCTGATAAATGAATTTTTGGCGAGTCGAAGAACAGATTTTACACGATTTCAGGAAGAAATATAAGCCGAAAGAGAGACAGGAGTTGGATGGCGACGTTTACTGGAAGACTTGTAAACGTGTATGTATAATTTCAGGTTTTCAGACAAATATGGCTATATATCTTTCCTCGAAGACAGCAAAGAAGCAAACGACAGAATCCTATCGAAACTTTAAATGACTTGGGAGTAATAAACCACTTGTTAAGTGACATGGTTTGTCTCTTTAAAGTGTTTATTAAGTTCCGTTTCAAATAGACTGGTGGAGATAAATCATAACTGGCTACACATGTGTAGAACTGTAGATTAATTTTTTGAGAAGTGTATTTGATCGTTGGAGTTAATGTCTGCAAAGGTTAACAATAACGTCTTTCTATTTCATATGTAGATTTAATATTTGGATTATGTTATTAAATTAATTAAAGAATGAATGGTCTTCACGTTCTTTAAGGAAAACCGTGAATGTGGCCTAAGAATATTTTTGTATTGAATGCTGGATTAAAAGATTATGTGGATAAGTGAATAATGAATTATTATCGTTTGTATTGTTTTAATTTATTTTTATTTAAATTTAAGCTTATGAGGGTAATGCGTAATCAATTTTCAATAAATGTATTATTTATATATATTCCCATATAATAGGTACATAATGAATACCCGAAAATGGGTAGATACGTTACCCCGATGAAGTGTCAAACTACGAAATTAAACTGACTCATTCCTTATTATTAGGTGTAGGATAAATACTACAAGTTTGCGTCATTTTATACAAAGTAAACAACGAAATACACAGGGTTGACAAAAGTAAATAGACATCCCGATGCTTGTCCTCAAGAACAAATGGCGAAGCTTATCAATGAAATGTGAGAACGAGTGAGAACTTTACGTAATGCAAAGGAGAAAACAACGCGGTTCTAAAGATATTGATTCAATAAATCTGTTCTTACTTATTGACTTTTATTATCAACTCAAAACTATGGAAAAACCTAAGGTGTCTATTTACTTTTGTCCGCTCTCTGTAGATTAATAAAGTCGTCCCAAGACACAAAAACGCGAGTCAAATCCCGAAAAGTTACAGTAAAATGTAAAAAAAAATATATAAAAGAAACTCGTACAATTTGCTGCTTTCCAATTTTAAAAATTTAATTATTGCCTCGGTGATGAGATTTACATGGACAAAATCAAATTTAATAATGGCAGCATTTGACCTGATGGAGGTCAACCTTATTGCAATTCGATCTTGTGCGGGTTTATGCATTAAAGAATTCAATGAAAAGTTTGTTTTCAACTGAAAGTGACTAACTAGCTGGCTATTATAGGACAGGGTGAAAGTAGAAAGCAATTCTCTCCTCCTACATCAAATCCCCCAAATGAGGCGGGATGCTGCAGAGGCGTCGAACGCAAATCGATCCTAGCTGAACAATTGTTAAAAAAAAAAAAAAAAAAAATCTATATAAATAATGTACAATTTAAAAATAATAAACAAATACGTTTATAATATATACAAAGGCATTACACGCGTTCCTTTATCATAAAAAACAGAAAGACCCCCAAAATTTTACCCCCAAATTATGGATTACCTCCACAAAAATTGAAAAAAACTGTAATAGCCGCTGAAATTTATATAAAAGATATTGTAAGTTTATTGTCGCCATTCTAATAACTGTTTGGTGTCGTTAGAATACACAAGTAACTGACCGGTGCTATTTTTAAATTTTCAGTGATACTTTAAACACTTCGAATTTATACGCAAATCGATCTCGGATAACGGTTCACTTTGTCCTACATACCTTGAAATCAAGATAATTAAGATACCTACACCGCGAGAGAGCGACACTGGAATGTCATTTTAGGGATACGATGTTAATTTCAACTCTGAATTTGGGGATCCTGTTTACTTCTCTATAATTAATTTCAGAACGTAAATGATTTCTGAGAACGTACAACAAAATTTGTAAAAAATTATCGTTCTTAAAATTTTTGATTTTTGTAAGGTTATGTAAAATTATTCCTCTTCAACCAAGTTTTATATAGTCTTATTTTAAGATTATATATGTATATATATATATATATATAATATATATATATATATATATATATATATATATATATATATATACAGGGTGTCCCATAAGTCCGGAATCATAGGAAAAATAATAAAAAAAGGCAAAACAAAAGCTTTTATTTACAGAACGTGCTCAATATGTCCACCATTGTTTTCAATACACAAATTCAGACGTGATACCCAGTCAGCTAGCTCACGGTGAATGATGTCAGGAGTAATGGTGTTATATGCCCCAATAATGCGCTGCCGCAAATGTTCAACACTCTTAATTTTCTCTGCGTATACCGCGCTTTCAAGTGGCCCCAGAGATAAAAATCTAGTGGCGTGAGATCCGGGCTTCTAGCTGGCCATTCCACAGGCCCTCGACGTCATATCCAATGACCAGGGAATTGTTGGTTCAGGTATTCCCTTACTTGGGTGCTGTAATGTGCAGGAGCGCCGTCTTGTTGGAACCATGTTGGGAAATTTCCTTCTTCGTTCAAGACATTGGGAAACACTTCTTCCTTGAGCATACGTAGGTAGGTGCCTCCAGTGACATGTTCATCGAAAAAGAGGGGACCTATGATGCGATCCTTCCAAATGCCACACCATACCATCATCCGAGATGCACCTTGTTCCTTTGAAGAGGTATACCAGTGAGGGTTGTTTTGAGACCAGTAGCGGGTGTTCTGTCATTTACCTCACCATTTCCATAAAAAACAGCCTCGTCACTGAACAGAATGGTGGACGGGAAATTGGCATCCCGAGCATATGAATTATGGTTTGTAGAAATAGAAAAATATGAATTTCTCCTATGATGCCGGACTTATGGGACACCGTATATATATATATATATATATATATATATATGGAAAAAAGTTCGCTCACAAAAACAAAATTTCTAAAAAGCATACAAAATTACTAATTAGTATATGATGATTGGGTTTTGTTTTTTAAACTTTATTACTGTCACCAAAAAGGAATAAAATATACAAAGAAAACCCACATATAACTAATTAGAAATTTTTTAATCTCTCAGAATTTTTTAAATTTTTTAATTCTTTTTTTACCACAATTGTACATTTCAACAGTGTTCTAAATGTAAGCTTCAAGCTTTCTCTTCTTTGTAAATTGTATTTTTAACGTGAATTAATTATGCAATGAAGGGGGATTTTATTAGCGACGTTGGGTCTGTTCCGTAGTTGGATGGGTGACCCGCTTCTGAATCCACGTAATGTAGCGACCTGATGTAATGACATCCCTCACTCTCCGCACCCCCGAGAGTTATGGTTTGTTTTGCGAATATATTTTGTGATTTTGCTTTAAAAGAAATTTTTATTTCATTCGTTAAAAAATAATTCTTTTGCGAAACAACTTTCAAATCTTAAAAAAAAACGTTGACCAATTTTTTTTTTCCAAAAATTTTAACAATTTTCAAAAAATTGTTAACATTTTTCTTTACGAAACATTTTTTAACCAAATTTTATGTTGGTTTCAGTTTTTAGTTATTTTTTTTATTTTGAATTTTTAATTATTTTTTGAGGGGGGGGTCCAACATTTTCATTTTTACCTTCAAATTTTAATGAGATTCTCCTTTCACAATTACTTTTACCCTTCATTATTAATTCTTATATATATACAGAGAGAGAGAGAGAGAGAGAGAAGAGAGAGAGAGAGAGAGAGAGAGACGCAAGAAAGAATAAATTGAGCACCCACTACGCTCCAGTATTTTTCATGTCTTCATTTAATCCCTCCAGGGTTATATATATATATATATATATATAATACAGGGTGGGCGGAAAGTAGCTCCCTATTTTGGATTGGTAAAAAAATGCGTATATTATCCATTTATTTCAGAAGAAATAATATGAAAAGGTAGGCATACATGGTAGGTTTTCTATAAAATTCAATGTGGGCTCCAACTCTTTCCACCAGCTTCTGGAGCCGCCCAGGAATGGCGTCCACTGACTTTAGCAGGAACTCCGGCGGGATGGAGGACATGACTTCCCGAATTCGGTCCTCCAGTTCTTCCAATGTCCTCGGTTTGGTGCGGTAGACTTCTTCCTTTACCCACCCCCAAAGAAAGAAGTCGCACGGTGTCAAGTCGGGGCTCCTGGCTGGCCATTGATGTGGACCACGACGACCCATCCAACGCCCAGGGAAGTGGGCATCCAGCCACTCACGGACAACAAGAGCGAAGTGCGGAGGGGCGCCATCTTGCATAAATATCAGATCGTCGATGTTCTCCCATGTGCTGACAACCGGCCAGACCTCGTTTCGCAACATAGCAAGGTACCGCTCAGCACTTCGCTCTTGTTGTCCGTGAGTGGCTGGATGCCCACTTCCCTGGGCGTTGGATGGGTCGTCGTGGTCCACATCAATGGCCAGCCAGGAGCCCGGACTTGACACCGTGCGACTTCTTTCTTTGGGGGTGGGTAAAGGAAGAAGTCTACCGCACCAAACCGAGGACATTGGAAGAACTGGAGGACCGAATTCGGGAAGTCATGTCCTCCATCCCGCCGGAGTTCCTGCTAAAGTCAGTGGACGCCATTCCTGGGCGGCTCCAGAAGCTGGTGGAAAGAGTTGGAGCCCACATTGAATTTTAGAGAAAACCTACCATGTATGCCTACCTTTTCATATTATTTCTTCTGAAATAAATGGATAATATACGTATTTTTTTACCAATCCAAAATAGGGAGCTACTT